>PVIH01007868.1:0-96486 GCA_004025045.1 Sigmodon hispidus
GTACCTGTCCAGAAAGCTGTCCATTTCTTCTAGGTTTTCCATTTTTGTGGAATACAGATTTTCAAAATATGATCTGATAATTCTCTGTATTTCCTGGGGGGTCTGTTGTTATGTCCCCCTTTTCATTTCTGATTTTGTTGATTTGAACACTCTCTCTCTGTTTTTTGATTAGTTTGGCTAAGGGCTTATCTATCTTGTTATCTTTCTCAAAGAATCAACTCTTAGATTCGTTGATTCTTTGTATTGTTCTTTTTGTTTCAATTGTATTGATTTCAGCTCTAAGTTTATTTCCTGCCATCTACTCCTTCTAGGTGAGTTCGCTTCTAATTGTTCTAAGGCTTTCAGCTGAGCTGTTAGGTCTCTAGTGTGGGATTTCTCTAGGTTTTTCATATAGGCATCTAGCGCTATGAATTTTCCTCTTAAGACTGCTTTCTTTGTGTCCCACAAGATTGGATACGTTGTGGATTTATTTTCATTAAATTCTAGGAAGACTTTGATTTCTTTCTTAATATCTTCCTTGACCCAGAGATGGTTCAGCTGAGTGATGTTTAGTTTCCATGAGTTGGTAGGCTTTCTTTGGGTTTTGATGTTGTTGAACTCTAACTTTAGGCCCTTGTGTCTGATATGTTACAAGGGATTATTTCCATTTTTTTGTATCTGTTGATATTTTCTTTATGACCAATTATGTGGTCAATTTTGGAGAAAGTTCCATGAGGAGCTGAGAAATATGCATATTCCTTTGTGTTTGGGTGGAAGCTTCTGTAGATATCTATTAAATCCATTTGCATCATAACCTCTTTTAGACTCCTTATTTCTCTGTTGAGACTCTGTCTGGTTGATCTATCCAGGGTTGAAAGTGGGGTATTGAAGTTTCCCACTATTAGGGTGTAAGAATTGATGTGGGAATCGAGCTTTAGCAGAGTTGTTTCTTTTACATAAGAAGGTGCCCTTATATTAGGGGCATAAATATTCAAGATTGAAATCTCCTCTTGACCAATTTTTCCTGTGATGAATAAGTAGTGCCCATCTTGGTCCCTTTTAATTGCTTTTAGCTTAAAGTCTACTTTGTTAGATATTAGGATTGCAACCCCTGCTTGTTTCTTAGAACCATGTGACTAAAAAAATTTTTCCCAACCCTTTATTCTAGGCCTGTGTGTGTCTTTGCGGTTGAGGTGTGTTTCTTGTATGGAACAGAAGGATGGCTTCTGTTCTTGTACCATCTTTTTAGTGTGTAACGTTTTATAGGAGAGTTGAGTCCATTGATATTAAGGGAAATTAGTGACCATTGATTCATATTTCCTCCCATTTTTGGTGGTAACTTGTTTGTATTTCCTTTCTCTGGGGTATTCTTCTGTGGAATTATTAATTGTTTGTGATTTCCTGGGTATAACTGGGTTCCTTAGGTTGGAGTTTTCCTTCTAATACTCTCTGTAGTGCTGGATTGGTAGATAGATATTCTTTCAGTCTGACTTTGTCCTGAAATACCTTGTTTACTCCATCTATGGTGATTGTTAATTTTGCAGGGAATAGTATTCTAGTTTGGCAGCCATGCTGTTTTAGCGTCTGTATAACTTCTGACCAAACCCTTCTAGCTTTCATCGTTTCCATTGAATAGTCAGGCGTTATTCTGATGGGTCTGCCTTTATATGTGAATTGGCCCTTTTCTTTTGCAGCTCTTAAAATTTTTTCTTTGTTTTGTGTGTTTTGTGGCTTGATTATAATGTGGTGCGCTGACTTTTTTTTGGGGTCATATCTATTGAGTGTTCTGTAAGCTTCTTGTATCTTTATAGGCATTTCTTTCTTCAGGTTAGGGAAGTTTTCTTCTATGATTTTATTGAAAACATTATCTGTGCCTTTGTGCTGGTATTCTTCTCCTTCTTCTATTCCTATTATTCTCAAATTAGGTCTTTTCATGGTGTCCCAGATATCCTGAACATTTTGAGTTATGGCTTTTTTAGTTTTATTATTTTCTTTGACTGATATATCTATTTGAGCTACTGAGTTTTCCACTTCAGAGATTCTATCTTCCATCTCTTGAACTCTGTTTATTATGCTTGTATCTGTGGTTCCAGCTTTTTTCTTCAGATTTTCTATTTCCATCTTTGCCTCATTTTGTGCCTTTTTTATTGCTTCTATTTCAGCTTTTAATTCCTGGCATGTTTCTTTCATAGATTTGTTCATCTCTTCCAATTTTTTATTTGTATTTTCTCCTATTTCTTTAAGGCTATTTTTCATATCTTCTTTGAGAGCTTCGATGATCATCAAAAAGGAATTTTTGGTGTTGTTTGCTTCTGTTTCCTCTTCATTGCTCAGTTTAGGTCTTGTATTTGTAATATCACCACTTTCTTCTGGAGTTACCTTGTTGTTCTTTGTATTATTATGTAAGTTTTTGCACTGACATTTGCCCATCGCTTCAGTGGTTCATGATTAGGTGGCTTCTGGTCAGTTGTGGGACTCGGGCTTGTGTGCCTCCTGTCAACTCTCTGGGCGGGGTCCTAGTCTGTCCTTCAGGGACCCCAGTCCTTATCTGTTCTCTCAGTTGGAGGCGGAGGTGGTAGCTGTGCAAATTCCCTCAGCAGTAACTGCGGGGAATGTGACAGGCAGACTTTATCTGTGCCTGCCACAGAGTGCGCTGGGACTCGCTCTGCAGACAGCACCTGGTCCCGGAAGCGGAACCGAAACGGGAACCGATGGGCGCTCAGCTCTCCCTCCCTGGCTTGGATATAGGTACTTGGGCCTGGTGACCCTCCTCACCTTTGGGTGGGGTCTGAGTCTGTCCTTCAGGGACCCCAGTGGTTATCTGTTCGCTCAGTTGGAGGTGGAGGTGGGTAGCCGTGCTAATTCCCTCAGCAGCAGCCGAAAAGTAAGCTTAAGATGTTAAAAGAAGGTACTGTATAAGCTTAATACCTCATCCATCTTTTTAATTTCTAATAGAAGCTGCAAAGCATTGAAAGACCATGGGTTCATGATATATTTGTTTATTCATTGAGTACTTACTGAACATCTCCCTGATGTGTGGTCACGAGGTAGTGGCTGAATTTAGATTGAGAGATGTTTTTCTGATCTAGCAAGTAGCCTGCAAGCATACATATATAGGGCAATACAGTGTGAAAAGTACCAATGTGGGTAAGGACAGTGTGGAAAAACCAAGGTAGGGGAAAGTAGGGAGTAGTTAAGAGCAAGAAAAAGTCTTCATATAGAAGATAATATCCAACATGAACAATGAAGTTATAGAAGCAAGCCACAAGGATGGAAAAAAAAAGCAAGAGGCCATTGTAGTTTTACAGTGCTATGGGAATCAGAAAGGATATGGTGCTTTTCAAGAATGGCAAGCAATGCTATGCCTGGGACACTGGAAGTAGTAAAGAGACTGCTGGAGGCATAGGCAAGGGTAACTCCTTGGCTAGCCATGGAAAGCATACTGAGAACCTAGGGTTATACTGAATGGAAAGAAAGGCTACTAAAGGACTTTAAGGAAAGCTATGACATCAAGCTAGCAATTTAGAAATGTCATTTGTGAATGCAAGTATGTTTAATTGCTTGATTGATCAATGGTTCTAAGATTTCATAGAAGAGGTGTCCGTCATTCTAAATCAGGAAAATTCGAAAGCAAAGAGTAATGTGAGCCTGTAGTTACCACTAGCTTTATAAATACAGCAGCATTTAACTTTGCTGAAAGTCATTTGAGATATATTACATAAATGTCTACATTTCCAAGATAGAAAGAGGTCTTTGAAATACAGTGAACTGGGTTTCCATTGTTGATAACAAATCACTACAAAGTTATTGGCTTAAAACACCACAAATTCATTATTTCACAGGTCAGAAATCCGACACAAGTCTCATTCAGCTATAACCAATGTGTTGGCTGGGCTGTAATCCTTTCTAAGAATTTGATAGAATAATTTGTTTCCTTGCCTTTTCTCCCTTCTAGAGGACACCTGAATTCTTGGCACATAGCTCCCCTCCCCTATCTGCTAAGCCAGAGAATGGGGTCTCTTTCCAAATTCTCTGCAATGATGACATTAGGTGGGGAAGGTTCCATACTTTTAAATACCCCATGATTAAATTGGGCCTATGTAAATAAACTCAAGCTACTCCCTCCCATGGTTTGTACTATTAACCACACCTACAATAGAAGTTGTATCTTTAAGGTTCAATAAATTGGGTAAAGGACAACTCCCATTGGTGGATAACAGGGAGAAGCTTTTCTTGCTACCAAAAAGGGGTCTAACATTTTTACCTGCCTTCATTTGTATGACTGAAACAGAGATACCTCACCAACAAAATGTAGTATATTTTGATTTATTTTTGAGTGTCGTTAACTCTTAAGACACCCAAAGTGCTCAGTAAGAAGTCTAATTCTGCTAAACAAATCCCGTATTTTAAAAAGCACTGAATGCGTTCAGACAATAGTTGAGGAATATGTTAAGCTTGAGTGTGTTCCTAGTACATCAAATGCTGTTCAAAATGGGCAATCAAAAAAAAAAAAAAGAGTTAGTGCCTGGCAGATCAGACAGTCTTAGACAGGAATTTGGGCAGATACAAGCCGGAAGAAATGCAAGGACTTATAAAGGGCTTTGACAGTGAGTGACAGGACTCCTCTGAGACTAAGACAAGATGTAAAGATAAAAACAGCATCACAAAAATGAAAGATTGTAATATGCAAATATACATATGATTAAAATAGTTGAAATAATCTTAGAATGTTGCCAGCAGTTTTTTATCTACATTCTATGCTCTCAGGACAAAGTTACATATGCTTTTAAAAATATTTATTTTATCATTTCTGTTTATGTGTTCATGAATGCTTACATGTGAGCAGATGACCCCATGGGGGCTGGAAGAGAACTTGGAATCCTCTGGATCTGGAGTTCTAAGTGGTTTTGATATTCCTGCCGTGCATGCTGGGAACAAAACTCAGGTTCTCTGTAGAACAGTATATATTCTTAACCACTGAGCCAACTCTCCAACCCAATATGCTTTTTTAAGTATCAATAGCTTACTGTCTGAAGCAGTACTGGAAAAATAAATTATCATAGCTATAGCTTACAAAGTCTCCTACTTACTAGTCCTATCTAGAGATAAGTTTTCAACATCCAGAATTCTCTATCCTTGGCTTTTACCATTGTAGAAAGCTTTATGTTTCCAGTACAACCCCATATGTTTCAAAGTACAATGTTTTTCAACATTCACTTTGAGAATAGAGGAACCAAGAATATATATTAATCAAACATTAAACATCAATAACTCACTTTTAGTCAGGATATATTTTGAATGCCTGCAGTCTGATCGGATTCCAAACTCATTACTGGTTCAACTTTAACATTTTTCAGACTTTGCTAAGTTTTCTAAGATTGTCTTGATATTCAGGCTGTGTTTTGCACCAATTTTAAGATAAATTGAAGACATTCTTCTTTGAGAGATGAGATGCCTGTGGAGGCATCGGGGTCATAATAATATGAGAGGGTTTGATATATGGACAATTGTGTACTGGGTGCCAAGAAGAGGCCAAAACCTTCATTGAAAGTAGAAGGCAGACTTCAGATCTGAGATGCAGTGGTTCAATGACATAAAGGATTCTGTAGTGCTTAAGGTGGTTTGGGCTGTTGTTGACCTGTGCTACAAGAAGAGAACTGTTCTAATTTCATTCTGTTGATGTGAAAAGTACTGTTTCTAATGGAAAGGTGGTGGAAGAAATGGCTTACTTCATCACACACTTCCAAGTCATAGCATATCACTGAGGGAAGTTACAACATGAATTTCAATAGCAACCTGAAGCAGAAACAAGAAAGGAAGGTTGGTGGTGGCTCATCTTTGACTTGCTCACAGCTTCAAGATTACACAGCTTCAATATACAGTGTAAGATCACCTGCCTAGTAATGGTGCCACTTAAAGTGGATAGGATCATCTTATGCCAGTTAATAATCCAAACAATCTCCCACAGACATGTCAACAGATCAGACAGCAATTTCTAAATCTAGGCTTTCCTCTCAGATGACTCTAGGCTATATGAAATTGAAAGTAAAACTATCTAGGACTGGGACACTATAAAAGTTCCTTGGAAGGCTTACACTAGAAAGATCCTTTGACCTGAACAATAACATAATAGCCATTTTTCAGACAAAGTAGTTACCTAGATCTGGGGTATAGTTTTCAGATACACAAGAGGTTGCCTCACTGACACAGAGAAAGGAGAGTTTTGAGAAATACAACAATCTTTAAATCTATTAAAAGTACTAGAAGACAGGGCATGAGCAAATAACACAATTATGTGCTTGGAAGCTGGGAAAACTATCTTGAAAGAAAAGTCTGGAGATAAGGAGAGCAAGTTGGAAGAGACGTTGTGTGTCTCCTAGTCCAGTCTTATATATATATGTCCTTACAGTATACTCAAAATATAGAAGAATCTAGATGAAGGTTTGTAAAGTCTGGCCTCCAACTTGAAGGAAATGACACCTAGAATGCACACAGTGTGGGAGCAGAGAATCCGAACTGAAGCCACCTCAGGCAAGTTTGATACAGGAGATTGAGAAAAAGAAAGGCTGTGCTCATAAAATGCTGCAGTGAAACACTGGGTGCTCCCATTGACGCCAGTGCTTTGGTGTTCCTTTATGTTCTTTTATGCTATTCTAAAGAACATTGCTCTTGAGAAAAAAATCCTTCAGTCTCACCTCTTGCACTAAATGTAGAAGGAACTAAACTGTGTTTGGGTACACATGTTCGTACATGTGGCCCAGATATATCTGGTTCAGGGAAGCTTCTGGGTCATGTTACAGATTCCGGTAGACAATTGAATACCTGTTAGAGGAGCATGACATCTTTCAGTGTCCCATTATTCCAACTGGCATGCTTCCAAACACCTTTTCAAGCAATATCTTGATATGACCATCATGAGATTTACAATAAAAAAGGTAGGAAACCAGGCAGAACAAAGTGACAATTCAGAATGCTGACATGCAGAGAAGAACCGTAAACAGTATCATTGGAAGGAGATGTGATTTTGCTTTTATAGCTTGTGCCTACCTTTAGCATGGAGCCTGTTCACAGACTGAGTGGAGGGAGATGTCAATGACTGTTCATGCTGCACAAACATATGGGACTTTCAAAAGGCTTGGTATCTGTTAACATGGGTGTTTATCTCATTTTTTTCTGTCAGTAACAATGTTTAAGCAATTCCTGCCTCAGATTCTCATTGCTATTGCACAACATCCAATCTAACAAAGCAAAAAAGGAAAGTTGCATTTTAACCCAGCTTGAGGGTACAGTTGATTGAGGTGGGGAAGGCATGGTTTTAGGAACTTAGTTAGGTCAGTTGTTCACAGGGCTTCCATCACAGGCATTCCTGAGATAAAGTCAGGAAGCAGAGATAGATGCTGTGCTTTGTTACCTTTCTCTATTTTATTCAGTGCAGGACCACAGACCATGGATGGAACAACCAGTATTCAAGATTGGTCTTCCACCTAAGTTAAATCCATCTAAGGAATTTCTCACAGATACATCCAGAGTTTGGCTTCTAAATGATTCTAAGTCCTATGAGGTTCACAGTATTAACCATCACATACCATCAAATTCAGCACTATTATTTAAAAATTAAGATAAAATATACCTATATAAAATATAAATGCAGGCATATCTAAAGAATAACATAAATGGGATAAATTATGTATATTTTTCTGTGTGTAATTTTGCATATTCATCTGAGTATATGTATGTATACATATGTGTATGTGTATATGTATGCATACATATGTGTATGTGTGTATGTAAGTGTGTGTCTGTGTGTGTGTGTGTGTGTATAGAGACCAGAGAATTTGGATCTTTTTCCCTGGACACAAAGCATCTTTTCTGAGATAAAGTCTTTCGTTGGCCTGGAACTCAAAAGTAGACTATTCTGTCAGGTCAGAGAGCCCCAGAGACCCACCTTTCTCTGTCCCCTCCGTGTTGGAATTACAAGTGCACACAGTACACTTGGCTTTGTAATGTGGTTTCTGGGGATTGAATTTAGGAGTCTGTGCTTACATGGCAAGCATTTTGCTGACTGAGCAACCTCTACTGCCTGGATAAACCATACTTTAAAATCTAATATTTGTATTGTACACCCTCTTCATGCGTGGTTCCAAGTATCTTTTGGTGTTTCTGAGGGCTCTGTAAATCAGGTGGGGGACTGCAGCATAGTGTGTGCTATCATTTAAACATCTCTGTTCTAGTTCCATTCTGTTGCTTTGATAAAGACTAAGACCAAAAGAAGCTTGGGGGAGGAAAATATTGATCTGGCTTATATGACCCAAGTTGCAATCCATCAGTGAGCTAAGTCAGAGCGGGGAAGAGGCGAGGAAGGAAGCAGGAACTATGGAGAATGTTATTTGCCGCCTCATGCAGGCTCATGCCTTGTGCTTACACAGCCCGTTCAAAGATGCCACTGTTCGCAGTGGCTGAGTCCTCACATCAATCATCAATTAAAACAATTCCTCAGAGACCTGGCCACAGGCCAGTCAGACCTGAGCCATTCTCCAGTTACGACCCCCTCTGATGACCATAGGCTTTGTCAACTTGATGGCCTAAGCTGAGAAGGGGCCTGTTCTCCAATATTCACAATAAAACTCCATCCCCTTTGGGAAGTGGCAAACCCTTCAGGAGAGTTTCAGAATGCTAAGGGATCTACCCCAGCAAACAGAATTGGACCATTAGAAAAGAGGCTCTTCAAAGGTGCCTGACCAGTTGATTCATACAGTCATTTGAAGATGGTGTGCATCCATTTTCATGCCTCCTACCCTATGAGGATAGTGAGTGTTCATATGAAACAGAGTAAGCTCTCTACAAACAGAGGTTCCAGGATTCTCAAATTCCCAATCTCTAGAAAAATAAAAAATAATTTCTGTCTGAAGATATTTAATTATAGCATCATGAATGAAATATGACAGAAATGGACACATCAGGGGCCAGGAAAGTGGGTCAGCAGGGAAGAATTCTGGCCACTAAGCCTGAGACTCCAGTTCAGTCCTCGGAACTCACTGGAAAGAGATAACAGACTCCTGAAAGATGTCCCTTGACTTGTGCACATATGTTCCTCTCTTATACACACAATTAAAAAAATCAACATTACAAACAAGAAATAAACATTCAGAAATGGGGTGTTTTTGCTGCAGTTAACCGAAAATAATAGAAGCTTCTTGGGAAGCTGGATCGTAAAGGCCTACTCTGGGGTATTCTCAGAAAAGCCAAGCTGTAGAGAGAGGCTTAATCATTATAATTATGCAATTGTAATCAGAATGTGAGGAGAAATTTGGACAGTAAAGCTCTTTCTACAGGGTTAAAGAGTTGGTTCAGCAATTAAGAGCAGATAGGACTCTCGCAGAGGACCTGAGTTAGGTTTCCATATTGAGTAGCTTAGAAGTAACTACCTCTAACTCCAGCTCTAGGAGACCTGGTTTCTTTTGGTGCCTTCAGTCACATGTACATACCCTCAAATCACATTCACGTATACAGACCATCAAAAATTAAATGAGAGGAGGAAGAAGAGGGAAAGAGAGTGGGAGGAAGGCAGGGAGATTTCTGAGGACAGCTTAGGTATCAATGGGGGATGTTACCCTAAACCGAAAGGAAGAATAACCTTGTTACTATTGTGCAAAGAAGTTGGCTGAATTGTGATCTTGTAGTGCTTCAGGGAAGACAGGACTTCAGAGTGATGATTCAGAACGTTTGGCAGCAGATATCGCTGAGCAAATTGTTGAAGATATGGTATGTCTTCTCTTGACTGCTCACAGTAAAATTCAGGGAGAGAAAAACAAATCACAGATGGAATGTATAATCAAAAGGGAAGCAGAATTTAAAGAGTTGGAAAATTCTCAAGCTGTAAAGAATAAGAAAATTGTTGTGGGGAACACTCAAAAAGCAAGACAGAAGCTACATGTCCTCCTTCAAGCCAATGGAAGAATAAACCTAACGGCATTCAGAAATTGCTGGGTGCTGTCTTTCCCACCCCAAAGTAAAAGTACAAAATTTTTGTGGGAGAAAAATCTTGAAGAAGAATCTGACAATCATAGGGTCCCACCACTCACTGACGTGAGTCACCTGAGGTATCTGCCCATGTATGTGGTTGCTATTATCCTTGGCCACCTTGGGTGTGAATCCAGTGTGTCCAGGTGTGGCATCAGATTCACTATACACCCAACCGAAGTAGCAAGTAGAGAGCCTTGGCAGATATGTAGAGCTTCCTTTGGTAAAATGCAGAGTGCAAGCTGAAAGACCACTGGGGCCTGCAGGCAGATATCCAAAGATCCTTGGGAGCCTTCGGACCAAGGCAGACAAGTGTTATGACCACATAAGGGTCAAACCACCACAAATATACCCTTTGAGGGCATTCCCAGCATAATCATGGGGGCAGGGCCACTCTAAAGATCCCAGAACTGTAGTACTAACAAAATATATTCAACTTCAGCCTGGAAGAGCCTGTGGCAGTTATTATTGAGTACCAGTTATCAGGATTTAGAATTTCATAGGAGAAAAGCATTTGTGATGGAATTACTAGATTGGGTTAACTGAGGAGAGAATATCCACCCTGAATATGAATCCCACTGGCCAGCATTCAGACTGGAATAAAAGGGAAGAGCAAGCTGGGCAGCAACTTAAAATATAGTTATGGTTTATGGTTTTTTAGAGAAGTAATGGTTATCAGTTCTCTTCCAAGATCCATGGCTTCACTAGCCCAGAGTAGTTGGCCAGGTTTCTAGTAGCAGGTATGTTTTTCCTCTTGCTGAGCAAGTCTTAAGTCAATTTGTTAACTTTCCAGAAGTAGAAGGTAAGCCCCTATTTCTGAAGATACCATGCACTTCAGACATAAAGGTCCTTGAGGTAGAACTGGCCTGGATGTCTTCTCACTGAGGACTAGTTTTCATGATGTCAGAAGGCACTGTGTAAGCATCCAAAGGAAAAAACTAACTAACAGTCCTACCCAGCTATGACACATAAATCATAAACAGTAACCAGGACATGAACCGTAATAACAACCAAAATGAAATGATAATTCTAAGGGTTACTCAGATCCTGCTGGAAACTAACATCTCTCTAATTGGATTCAACATGCTTTATTTTACAAGCTAACTATTCAAAAGGTACATTTCTTCATGGTAAAATGTCTCAGCCATGTCTAGTCAATATTTACATGGAGCTTTGGAATTATTCTTCAAAGTCAGTGTGAAATGAATTAATATTGGAGGGGTAGATTTTGAAATGGATTGAATAAAATATATGTATGTATGTAATGTGTGATATGTAAGAACATAAATTTTGGGATCTAGAAAATAAATGCTATGAGGTCATATATATTAATGTCCTTCCAAAATTTATGTTGAATATTTGTTCACAATACAATAATATTTACAGGAGAGACTTTAAGAGGTGTTTAGGTCATGATGGCTCTGTCCTTGGGGTTGAGATTACTGCTATTGTGAAAAGTCTGGAGGGAGGGCGTTTATTAAGTTTTACCATTCCACTCACCCCTCCAGTGAGGATTCAAAAGGAGACACTATCTCTGGACCAGCTATCTATCCTCATTCACTAAATACATTAGCCCTTGTATTTGAGCTTCCAATTCTATAGAACTATAAGAAGCTCTTGTTGTTATAAATTTCACAGCCCAAGATAATTCATTACAGCACCAAGAACAGCTTGAGATGGCTCAAATTAGTAACTCAAGCAAGGTCATACAAAGTATCAGCACTAGAGCTTAGATTTATACACCAGGATGGCTATGGCACCCTGGTCCTAACCTTTGTAATACAGTCTAATTGCTTTCTTGCCATGCTGAACAGCATGGCATTATATACTTATTTTGAGGCATGATGTGCATTTTGGGAAAGGTTAATCGTTAATGATGACTATACAGAAGAATCTCACCCTGGCTTCTTAGTAATTATGTCAGAGCAAAGTTCTATTACATTTTTTTACTTAACATAGTTGATGAGAAATTATGGAAAAGCAGGATGAGAGCCAGTGTGTCCACATTCTTACAGCCCTTTATGGCTATTACACTGACACCATCACCAATCCATGAGTTCTTTGTAGAAATCCATTTCATATTCCTTACCTAAGCCAAGAGGGAAAGTTTAAACAAACACTGACACCTGAGTACATTTCCCCCAGGTAGCTTTTGCCTCGCTACATCACATTGAGTTGAACTCAAATGACCTTCAGTTCCCTTAGAACTCCTTGGTGTCCTGTAGATCATGTGTAGAATGTGAAGAGCTGGTTGTCACAGAGGTCCACTGAGGCCACTATTATAGAGTTTGAAATTTGTCTATTTAAAAAGCATTATGTATTAAGTATTATGTTAAAATTCTAGGATGTTTGTCACATTATGAAAGATTATTCCCCGTATCAGGAATATGTGTACTCTACTTTGGAGACAGTTTTTTTTTTTTTTTAACAGTGTCCAAAGTAAATACTTCTGGTTATTCTTATAAGAATCAACTAGGTTGTTGTGCAAATATAAATGCCTAGTCTTTGGTTTGTTGAGTGGTTATTCAGAGGCAGAGTTTAGAAGATCTGCATTTTTGATGATTTCTAGTCTGGAGATACAGCTCTTTTAATAGATTGCTTGCCTAGCTCTGTGTTTCATCTCCAGCGCCACATGTGTTCTGATGAGGCAATACAAGCCTGCAATCTTAGCACTCTGCAGCTTTAAGCAGGAGGCTCAGAACTTCATAATCATCCTTGGCTACATAAAACCTTATCTCAAAAACATGTGTATTAGATCAGTTCTTCAGATGATTCTTTCACTTCCCAGTGCTGGAAGTAACTCTTTGGGTGCTGCATGGCCCTTGATTCATCACTAGTCCCCAGAGTCCCATGAGCTCTTCATCATTATCTAAGCATTTGTCATCTAAAATGGGTCATGAGTGACCCACATTGTATGCTGTTTCCAATGCGTCTCTGTGGAGATAGGATCTGAATCAGTGACTCTAGTAAGAAATCACCCTCATCAGTTTGGTTAAGCTTCATCCAGATACTAAGAGACAATTCAGGTAAGCAAGTAGGGACTCCGCTCTTATTTGAACTCCTCTACAGCTCTGAGACTATTATTGGTACCTCTGCTTCCTTGAGCTCTTATGGCTTTGGACACAATCTATAAACTACAGCACCAGTTTTTCAGGATCTAATCTTATAAGTGACACATAATAGAAATTAGAATATTTTGTAATTGTATGAGCCAACCTGTCACAAGATATCTCTCTCTCTCTCTCTCTCTCTCTCTCTCTCTCTCTCTCTCTCTCTCTCTCTCTCTGTGTGTGTGTGTGTGTGTGTGTGTGTGTGAGAGAGAGAGAGAGAGAGAGAGAGAGACAGAGAGAGAGAGAGAGAGAGATCTATTTCTTTGGGGAAGTTACTGTCTATGATTCCCTAAAGAAAGTGAGCAATATTGACAGTGTATAAATGCTTAATAATAAGGCAATGAACAAGAATAGTAACTTCCTTTCCTATACAGGGAATCCATTTGAATGGTGCCTTTAAGTGACTCAAAAGCAGCTGGTTTCCTTACTGTAAATACATGTGGCCTAGAAGATAAATTTGTTTGTTTTTTCACAATATGCATAGTCCCTGTTCTGGCACCAGGATACAGTAAATCATAGTCAGTGAACAGCTTTTATCTCACATGACATCTGGTTAGTTCAGGGTGGTGATAGTGTTCTGTGGACAAAAGTTCTCAGATTAAATTTGGGCACAGTGATTCAGATATCATTTGTCATCCATGTCTATGTGGAAACAATATGGAGAAGTGGTGGCTAAGACAGAAATGTGACAACACAAGACAGCCTCCATAGTGTATCATCAAAACACATTCATCAATAAATGCATAAAGATATCCTACATATTGCATTGGCTGAGCAAACCACCTCTTACTTAGGAATTTTCATATTTTTCTCTTAGGCTTGTCTTCCATATGTCACCTAGAATCTTGAGGAAGTTAGGACTACAGACTCAGCTCAGTTTGAAGAGTGCTTTCCTTGCATGCATGAATCCTGGGTTCAATTCCCAGTACCACATAAATGAAGTGCGGTGGTGCACGGCTGTAATCTCAGCACTAAAGATGAATAGGCAAGAGGTTTGGAAATTCAAGGCCATGTCAATTATTTGGCGAATTCAGGACCTGCCTGGGATACATGTGACCCATTCTCAAAATAAAAGGAATTGGTCATATTTCTTTTATGTCTACCAGGTATACAGATCTTTGGGTCCAGATTAGCTGAAAGTTCTGTAAGGCCAACCTTAGAGAGTTTTCATTCTATTAGTACTAAACACACACACACACACACACACACACACACACACACACACACACACACACAATCTAAAACAAAAAACCACTTTTCTATTTTGTTTTTGTTTTTTCAGGACAGGATTTCTGTGTGTAACAGCCTTCACTGTGCTGGACCTCAGTAAAGCAGGCTGGCCTCAAACTCTCAGAGATCCACCTACCTCCTGAGCACTGGAATTAAAGGTATGCACCATCAGCCCAGCTAGGAAGACATTTTTTCCACCTGTCTCTCTGTATATGTTTTAGGAAGTTTCTGCAGCAGTAGATTTCCCCATGACTTCTTAGAAATGTCTCTAGTGGTGATTACTTCTCCTCAAACTCACTTCTCTACCTCCCCCCCCATTCTCATCCAAGCTACCCTGTTCCCTTATTTCCTCTGACCTTTCAAACCACTGTATTCTATCTCTCCACATTGAAATTACCTCAAGGACCCTGTTCATTTTCTGACTACCATGAATACTCCAAACGATTAAACACATCTAAGGTTCTAACATCCACAAATGTGAGAAAACATGTAACATTAGTATTTCTGGGTCTGGATTACCTCATTCAGAATGATTGTTTCCAGATCCATCTATTTACTTGTGAATTTCATAATTCCTTTTCTCTTTTAGCTGAATAATTTTACATTGTTTAATTGTGCTACTTCATGGGCAGTAATGTCTCACTGAACACTAAGGGTTAGCAAATAATAAAAATTATTATTATTCTAGGAATATGTTGCCTCTTTTGTAGTTGGCCTGTGAGATCTCATAGACCCATCAAACATTATAGGATATTGCCAGTGTTCTTGGTTACCCTCCAGAACATAGTGCTAAGACCCTATTGCTGAAAACACCACATACTTGAATCATAGGACATGAAGAAATCAAGCTGGTACTCATATGTAAGTTCCATCTGTACTGTCTAGCTTTTATGGTGCTAAAGGTGTTACCATGGTAACCATTAGGTTTTTACCATAGCAGAAAACAAATTATCAATCTTACCCTGCTGTGAACCCTGTAAATATAATAATGACTGGCCTAGCAAGATATGACTACTGGTGCAATAGAGGCAAAATATCATGGGAGTAACCTTCACTGCTTCTTGTGTCTGGCTGGCTGGCAGCTGCCTGACTTCTAGCCCCAGGCGTGCTCCTTCCTCCCTCTGTCTTCTTTCATCTTTCTTCTCTTATGAGCCTGTATTTCTCCTCCTATTCTCCCCTGGCAGTCCCACCTATCCCTCTTCTGCCTTGCTATTGGCCATTCAGCTCTTTTTTAGACCAATCAGGTGCCTCAGGCAGACAAGGTGAAACAGCAAAACATCTTTCCGTAATTAAACAGATACAGCTTAAACAAATGCAACACGTTTTTATGTCATTAACAAAGGTAGCAAAAACAAATGCAGCACGTCTTTGTACACCTGAAGTACTATTCCATAGCATAAACAAATGTAATGCATCTTTGCCTAGTTAAAACAATATTTCACAACAGTGATCAATGCAAAATAGAAGACAAAAAGATTGTAAGATCTATATGTGTTGGGTTGCTATAAGAAAACAGAATTTTCCAGATACAGAGGGGAGTTGCACACCTGAACTCTCAGTACTTGTGATAACATTCACAAGACCTGTACAAGGTCAAGCCTCTCCACATCATATCCCAATGTGGAGAAGAGAGGTGAGCATAAAGTGATAGCATTCACAAGATCCGTACAAGTTCAAGCCTCTCCACATCATATCCTGATGTGGAGAAGAGAGGTGAACATAAAGTCTCTCCCCTAACTAAAAAACTATAAGTAATCATTAGCTAGAAAGAGGGGAGAGCCATTTTTAAGAGTGTAGCTTCTTTTTAATTAAATAATTAAAATTAATTACCTCAGTTTCTCTCAAATCTCTTCCATGACCCCTACCCCACTGCCTCTCAAATTCAAGGCTTCTTTTTCCTTAATGTTTTATTACTTCATATCTGTAGAAATACATAAATGTAATGCGCTGAATCTATGTCACTATGTGATGTTGCTTACAAGTATATGACTTCATAACAGACCACATTGAACTGGATAAACAGTTGGGGGATCACCCCTGGAGATGACTAATCCTTCTGTTCTCAGCACCCCTTAGTTGTCTGGAGTTCTCTGTCTAGGGGTGCTGCGATGTGAGATTTCCTGTTTTCACAGTAGCATGGACCTGACTAAATCTGAAGTGTTTGTAAATACCAGAATAACCCACAGATATTTTGCTCTTTATGTCTAAGAAAAATACTTTCTACAGATAAATATTTGAACTTACCAATGTCTAGATGGTAGTTAAAACCACAGGCATTGGCAGATTGAGTTACACAAGATGTAGGCAGAAAGAGGAGGTTTAGAAAAGAGTTCTATGATGTAAAATACTTCTGGAATTTTATGCCATCTTGGTTGTTCTATATATTGTACTGGAGATAATTTATATCAATAACTCTTGCAGTTTAGAAAGCAAGCATGAAGTTGAAGAGTCAGCTCACTGGGTAGGTAAAGTACTTGCCGTATAAACAAGAGAGCCTGAGTTTGAATCCCCAGAAACCATGTAAATGACAAGCACGTTAGATATACTTGTAACCCCAGTTCTGCAGAATGAGAACTGGCAGATTGTAGGAGCCCACTGCTCAGCGAGTTAAGCTAAATTTTGGGGTCCCAGTTTGGTGAAAGACCCTAACTCAAAACTAAAAAACAAAAAGATTAAGAAGCATTTAAGGGAATACCCCTGTAGTAAGAAGTGTCTTCCCTACACTTGTCCCAAGGCCTTGACCTGCTCAAAGTAGCTTAGCCCTGCCTAGCCCTGAGGTTCAGACCAGTAGTTCCAAAGTCTCAAAGAAACACACAGAAGCTTATGTTAATTTATGCATCTTAACTCAACTCCTTTCCATTCATCTGTCTTGTTATCTGTGTTTCTTTTACATGTTGATTCTTGGGTGTCTGGATCAGGTCTTTCTCTAACTTTACTCTTTTTCTCTTTTATCTATGCTGAGGTTTCCCACCTGCTTCTAAGATGCCTTGCCATAGGTCAAAAACAGTTCCTTTATCAGCCAATGATAATTCACAGTGAACAGAAAGACATCCCACATCACTTCCTTTTGTCTGTCTAATCAAAAAGGAAGGTTTCAATTTCAACATAGCGAAACTACATATAACAAAAGAGCTATCAAGCAAGAATTATAGGTACAATATCTACTCTATTTGAATTTAGCAAAATTACAGAAAATATTTTATTATCTACCTTATCCTTATAAGTCCAAAGTTTCACATCTAATTTATCTTTTATTATAACTAAGAAAAACTATACTTATATCTATCTAATCTTCAACTCCATCAAAGACCACCCAACTTCAACCTCTGTCCCTAATTCATTTGTGACTTTCTGGAAGAGACCTTCTGTATATATGCATACAAATCACAGACATTCACAAAAAAATGCCAAGCAAAAACATAAATAGTAAACATTATTTAACTAAATATTATTAAACTTTATTATTGTTGAGGAAAAAAATTATAGGATACTAACGCCCAATACAACATTTATCTTCAGAAAGACCATTTGGGAGGAAAATAAATCTTCTCATTTTAGAACTCACATGTTTTGTTTCCACCTTCTGGTAGTATTTATGGTTGAGTTATAAAAAGTCTGGAACCAGAAAATCTACAAGTGCTGACCCAACTATGAGTTCTATAATTACTACATTATCAATGTCTGAACCAAGCTGAGAGAAGCTTCCCTCTCCATCATCCCTTGTCAGTGTCAAAAGTCAGAGAGTCTGTGGGAGATGGCCTTTCTATAGCCTTCAGGCACTCAACGCATCGTTCAAGGTGCCAAGAAGACCTTCAAACACATCTGAGAACAAAGATGCATTTTGGTTGCATTAAGATTCCTCCCTCAAGCAACAGCTATGAATGGAGAATATCTTTCTTAAAGAAAGATAAACAACTAATCAGAAGAGTTGAGAAGGAGCGTGAACATTTCGTTAACAGGCAGGAGTGATTACTCAGTGTGTAAGGTACTTACCATGCAAGCAGAAAGACCTGAGTTCCATCACCACAACCTGGAAACAACAAACAGAACAACAGAAACAAAACATGGGAGGTGGCACAGAGTTGTATTTCTAGTGGGGGCGAGGGAGACACAGGAACTCTTGGGAACTGCTGGTCAGCCCACCCTAATCAATGACATGCCAGCCAGTAAGAGGCTTTGTCTCACACACACACACACACACACACACACACACACACAAATAAAACAAGATGGAAAGAACTGAGGAATGTGTCTTCTGGCTCCCACATACATGGGCACACATGCACATATATACATACACACAAAATCATATGTGTATATGTATAGAAAGAAAGACAGACAGATAGATAGACAGACATATTTGTATATACATATGTACTTATATATGACTGTATAGTCTTCTGTATATATACATTCATATGCTACAAACATATTGCATTTGAGAATCCAGAAAAGAAGTGGCAGTGTAAAGGCCAAGGCAAAACAGAAGAGCAAGAAGGTGGATGAAAAACTTTGTTCAATATTAGAAATGTTTTGTCAGAGAGAGAGAACCCTAGCCAGCCTTTTCACAGCTGGACAAAGAGGAGCTTGTAACCACACAGCACTCTGAGCTCACTATAGAAACCCTGCACAGTTCCAAGCCTGAGCATGGATAATTTCATGCCTGCTTTCCATATGCTGCTACTGTGCTGAGGGCTCCTTTGTCACACTTAGCAGGCAGCTCCCTGGTGTTGCCCATGTGTTTGCATTGTGCTATCTGACAGAGCTTGTCTGTACATCAGCACAGACATTGTTACAAGCCCTGAGGGCTGAATGCAGTATCTAGATAGGAGGGCAATGGCTGGGTAGCTAAGAGAAACCAGGCAGTGTGGGATCCACAGGCTTCTAACCTCCCCCAGCCCCAGCTCCTACCTGTGACTACCTGTAGGCAATGGCTTGTACCCAATCAAG
Source organism: Sigmodon hispidus (assembly GCA_004025045.1). Classification (NCBI taxonomy): domain Eukaryota; kingdom Metazoa; phylum Chordata; class Mammalia; order Rodentia; family Cricetidae; genus Sigmodon; species Sigmodon hispidus. The sequence goes on from PVIH01007868.1 coordinate 19,290, forward strand.
CTCTATGCAGATTTGGCCTTGGATTTTAAAGCAATTCTGTGAAGCATAGAACGAACTGGCTGTCAGTCAATTCAAGTCTGAGTCTTTCTGCTGACATATGTGAATTTAATTGATTGGAATCTGAACTCTGTATTTTTGTTGTTGTTGTTGTTGTTTGCAAGAAGATAAACTGTTCTTGCAACAAATACACTCAATAAGCAAGTAATTGCCATTAAATTCATATAGATTTCTACTAATAGGAAAATAATTCTTCTGCCTCATAACTCTTTGGAAGCTAGAAGAGCCACTCCTTGCCCCACCTCTAGGAGGCGGTCTTGAGTCATATTACTTGTCCTATCATTTTTGCAAAGGAAGACTGCCTCAGACCCTCATTCTCAGACCCTCATTCTACAGGCAATACTCATGGACAATGCTCATCATTACATCACCTTCAAAGTGAGGAAGTTAATTTCCAAAATGAATCACCTCCCTAACAGAAAGACACTTCACTTTCTCCTCCCTTCAGTTGGGACTGACAAAAAGGCCCTGGCATGAAACACCATCATAACATTTTCAGGCATAACTGTTCTGCTTTTAATGGGATTTGAAGAAAGACAGTTCAATTCTATGTGTTATCTGAAGGCTTGAAAGGAGTCTTTAATAATTAGATTACTCATTACTTGCCCCCTCCAGAAGTTCTCATTTTAATTTTCACTTGCCTTTTGTGTTAGAAGAAGGAAAAAACACAAAGCGTCAGACAGATCAGAACAGTTCTCTTCATAAGCAAGCTCTGTCTGTCACAGTAATGACACCTTCTTAAGTATATGTTGTCTTGTTCCCCCTAAACAAATAATGTTAATAAAAATCTGTTCATATCAGTGAGATTGAATTCCCATAAGCTTGGCTCTCTACTCACTTGGTCTATCACCAGCTAGTAAGTTCCTGCCAATGCTTAGAATATACTCACAGAGTTAAGCTCTTCATCACCCTCTGCCTTTTAGGGCAGAAACTTCAACAGAGAAAGCTGAAAATTCCAAAAGTGAAGACATGCAATGTTGTCCTCACAACTGTTCCCTATTTTTTTCACTGCTGTGACCAATACCTCACATGAGACAATTTAGGGGACAGTGAGATAGCTTAGCAGGCAACAATATTTGCAATGTAAACTGGTAGAGCAGATTTTGATTCTGTGATCCCAGGAAAGACAGAAGGAGACAATTAACTCCACAGAGTTGTCCACTGACCTCCACCTGCATACCCACAAACAAATGTCCAAGAAAAGAATAGACAGAATAATAAACACTTAATGTAAAAATAAAAGCTAAAAAGAAGAAGCAGTTTGAGAGAGAAATCACTCATTTTGGCTTGCAGTTTACGGGAAGACAGTCCATCATGGCAGGCAATGCATGGCAGAAGGAACAGAAGGCTGGTTGGCCAGTGTCCTATAGGGTTGAGCTATAAAAATCTCAAGGCCCTAATGACTCATTTCTCCCAGCAAGGATCTACTTGGTAAAGGCCCAAAAACCTTCCCAAAGAGTGCCCCCAGGAGAGGACAGTGTATTTTAATATATGAACCTATGGGAACACTTCACATTCGAACATCATCACTGCTTGCTTTAATTTCATCACCATCTGCTGTGTTGTGTATTTGATCAAGCTGGTAAAGCAGAAGAAACTTGGACTAAAATATGGGTCTATGTGTGAAAGGTGAGAGATGGTATTTGGAACAGAACTTGTAGTCTCCTATGCAGCAATGTATTCCTACAACCTGTGATGTCACACACCAACATCCGAATAGATGTTCTTTACGTTTATGATCCTCACAACTGTTCTTAGCCTACCAATTGAGGCTGTATTTTCAAGAGTGTATTTTCAAGAGTGTCTAATGTATGCCTCCGCGTTCCTGATGACCAGTTTCTTCAGAATTTCCATACTCTGAAGAATTCTAAAACGTATGTGTGCTCTGTATTATCTGACTTCCTTTGTTTACATGTTTTACTACAACCCAGGTAAGGAAAACACAGTTGTGAGGTTACCTCTTTAGATGAGTCCAATATTCTTGTTCTGTGTCAGTTCCTGGGGTTTCCTGGGAAGAAGCTGCTGGTGACATGAAGGTATGTAGGTTAATGTAGCTCTACAGATGGACATCAATCCTAGTTACATTTCCTTTATTTTCTCTTCCACTGATATTTACTGCAATCAACTCTCATAAAGCAGATGCACTTAGAACTTTGTCCATGTAACATGCTTCTGAGAAATTCAAAGCAAAATTGTTTACTCTGCTACTCGATTCTCTTTATATGGTGATGATTCTCCTGGTGCTGTGCTTACCTGCTAGGCAGGAAGCCCTGCATTCAATCCCCAATAAGGCCTAAATTAGGCGTGATATTGCATACATGCTAACCTAGCACTTGGGTGTACAAGAGGGAGAGACAAAATTTCCAAGTCATCTGCAGCCGGATCCTGGGCTTAAGGCCAGTCTGGGTTATTTGAGATCCTGATTAAAATTGGTGATTATAATATAAATCTTTAACTTACTAAAAGCCAACAGAATTAATAGACATACAGTATCTCAGATACCTTGGGATACATTTATTTTATTTGTATCTATTTCTTTTGTGGTCATATTGTCCTGTTTTAGATAGGCTTTTAACTTAATAATGTAATATTATACATTTGTATTCTGCATGTTAATTTAGAGTTGTCCACATGCTCAACCTGTGAGGTCACTGGAAAAGTCAAGACCCAAGATAGAGAAGGAGGAGTACATACTATGCAGAAATGGGGAGGATATGTCCAGTTCTTATTTATAATGTCATACTTTGTCCTCTGGGTGCTAAACTTACACCAGTGTATACAGTAGAAGCATATTGTTCAGTTTCCCACTACTGGTTTGATAAAGTACTTGATATGCAAATGTAATGATTTGGATATGATCATTATGAGTATGGATAACTAAAAACAACCCATATAAAAGCCAGGCAGGGTGGTGTGCATATTCAATGGGGGTTTTTCAGATGTGAAGCACATAAAAGAAGATCCCAGAAGTTGACCTAGCTGAAACTGGGAGGTCCAGGTTTAATGAAACAGCCTGTGTTGGAAAATAAAATGGGGGGCAATAGAGGGAGATCCCTGATATTGATCTCTGGCTTCCACACATGAATACACAAGGATCACATCCATGCATATATGTGTGCATGTACACACACACACACACACACACACACACACAGATAGAGAGGCATGCACTTTTCCAGTGCCTCCTCTTTTTCAAAATGTAATTATGTCACCCCAGGGAGAGATTTACATACATGGAGCTCTACAGGCTTGGTTTCTCACAGGAAACAAACAAACAAAACAGCAAGTATCTGGCTAGCAGAAATTGCCTATATGCTGGAAGCCACAGAGATAAAAACTAGGAAGGTTGGCACCACAAGGCTGACCCACTAGAGCCAAGGGTCTCTGATGGAGGGAAAGCCAAGATCTCAAGGAGTCTTAGTGCTAATTGTTCTTGTAGATGCCAATCTCTTCCTACAGAGGATTTCTGTGTATGAAGGCAGCTCCTTCTATTTGTTATTTCCTTAGAAGTTGTAGACATATAAATCTCCTATCCTGGTGAGAAAGTGGTCACATAGATAAAATCTTTCAGACCTTTATTATTCTCCTGCCCACAGCAGACTCACTGTCTGCCTTCCCTATGATCACCTTTGCTAAGAAAAACAGAATTAACTCATTTGAAACTTCTCTCTGGCATCCAAGGTCAGCCATAGACAAGATAACTTACTAACATGTTATAAAATCACCTCCCTACTAATAAGAGAGCCATCCAGAGCCAATTAACCCAAGAAAGCTTTCTAAGGCCTTCCTGTACCTGAATTCATTAACACAAGATCCTAACTTAAAAGTTTAGGAAAGCAAACTAAGCTTTCACAAATCTCTCCTAGGGAAAGTGCATTAGCAGGTCAAAGAGCTACAGGTCCCTTTTGTTGTTTACTCAGTCACCTAGCAACCCAGACCCTAATGGCCTTATCAGGGAACTGGCCTGGTGGGGGTATGTAAAACCTATGCCTTCATTGTTGTATTGCTATGCCATCACCATTGTATCATGTTATGAAGTTGCTGTATGATAGAGAGAAATTGAAAAGGAATTGCTCTAAGTTTGATTCCTAAGATTAATAGAATTTCTTGCTAGTGAAGAAGCGCGTCATCCTGAAGAACTGGGAGGAAATTCTTCCTGGGGCTGGACCCCAGAAGGTTTTCATTACCTTCACCTACAGATATCTCCTGTCCTAGTTAAGGTTTCTACTGCTGTGATGAAACACCATGACCAAAAAGCAAATTGAATAGGAAAAGCTTTCTTTGGCTTACACTCCCACATTGTAGTCCATCATTAAAGGAAGTCAGGACAGAAATTCAAGCAGGGTGAAAACCTAGAGGCAGGAGCTGATGCAAAAACCATAAGGCTTTTTTTTTTTTTCAGAACCCAGGACCACCATCCCAAGGATAGCACTACCTCCCCCAATAAATCACTAATTAAGAAAATGCCCCACAACCAGATCTTACTAAGATATTTTTCCCACTTGAGCTTCCTTCCTTTTAGATAACTCTAGCATGCGTCAAGTTGACATCAAAGTAGCCAGCACATGCCTGTACTTCTCTGGGGGTGGGGAACTGTCTGTAAATCCTAGAACACAGGTCAGGACCATAATTTCTTGACAAAAGTAGTTTGTCATCAAGTCACAGCTGGAGACAGTTTGAGGAGTGTTGAGCGAGATCCCCACAAGCAGCAAACATATACAGTGGAGCTCTTGGCTTTCTCTAGGCTCAACTTCCTTCTATTGAATTTTTGGGTGAGCTGTCCCTTAGGATTGCAATGACAAAATATTTTGGACTCACCAACATGTAAGAACAAATGGCTTTTTAAAACATTTTCATACTTAAGGGCATCACTATACGCCAAGAAAAAAAAAAAACATGAAAAACATCAACTTCATTTTTAAAAAAGGCTTTCAGCTGGGCTTCTTACATATAATTTTTCTCTTCATATTTTCTTTACTATTGTTCCTTCAAAAAGTTTTTTGTTTGGCAAGAAATTGTTTGGCAAGGCTGACACCTGTCACAGAAGGGACTGTGCCATAATTTTCCATGTCTTATAAATTGGTCCATTTTCTCTTCCAGTAGCAAGGACGTTGGGTAAATTGGAATTATTTTGAAGAGATTGGGGGCTGTGTGAAGCCACTTGACTTTCTTTGTACCCACAGCATCACAGACCAGTTCTATTTGTTCTTACACTGTGAAGACACATTTAGAACCTGCCACTGTCTGAGGTCTGGTCCAGCCAAAGTGGGGACTAGATGATCAGTTTTATGATGCTGTCGAGTAACAGTGCTACAATTGCAGTGCAGGTTTTAGGAACTGTAAAGAGCACTTTGGGATAAGAAGTGGTCTACATTGGGGGCTAAGAAGCCCACTTACAATTGCATAGCATGTACAAAGCCCTGAGTCCCATCCCAAGCACTGCATAAACTGACCATGACAGCACTCACCTATAATCCCTGAATTTAGAATAATAGAACAAAATTAGTTTAAGTAAAAACATGTATATGTTCATGTTTAAGTATATGATAATACACTGTACACATGAATCTCATATGGAGAAATTCCAACTACAATGTATACTTGCTCATACATTTAAATGTTCTCTGTAAAAACATGAAAAATGAGAGGTTACAGTAGAAACAGCAGAAGCCAGAGTTATTTTTAGGTATATTTACTTTGGAAAAATTTGAACCTTGACCTATGTACATGTAATTACCCATTAAAAAAATAATTCAGTGAGGCTGGAGAGATGGCTCAGTGGTTAAAAGTGTTTCTGTTCTTACAGAAGACTCAAGATCAGTTCCCAGTACCCACATTGCTTACAACTGCCGACAACTTCAGGCTCATGGCATCCAACATCTTCTTCTGGACTCTGAGGGCACCTGCTCTTATATGTACACATGTACTCACACACACATATGCAAAAATAATAAAAATAAATAAATATGGCTGAGGATTAGTTCAATTGATAGACTGTTTGCCTAGTATGAACAATGGTAACACATTCTCGAAATCTCAGCACTGAGGTATAGATAAGATAATAAGAAGTTTAAGGTCATCTATGCCTACATAGGAAGTTCAAGGTCATCCTGAACTATATGACACTGGAGGAAAACTGCATCTTCTAGTCATAACAGGACTGCTTCATTCATGAATGCATGACAGCTGCCACTGCCTTCATAAGACCTGCACATGATTAAGCCAGATAATACTCTAGCAGCATAAGCCTCCATGATCCTGGGGAGAGAGAGTCAATTCTCTTTAGGGGTGTGGTTCCTGGTAGGCTAACCACACACACACCAGCAATGGCTCCACATCCAGAAGTGGATGGGCAGTACAAATTGAAATCTGTGAGTTATTAAATTTAGAAAAAGAGGGCACAAATTTGGGGGATAAGTAGATGTGGTAAATATGGGAGGAGTCAAGACAACATATTTTGAGAAAGTCTCAAAACATAATAAAATTTACTAAATGCTGTAAAAATGATAACATAAATAAGTATAATTTAATATAAAAAATTCAAACCAATTGATGTTAGTTGTTTTCAAGTGCAGACACTCTGAAACTTTCTTATTGTGCAGATGAAAGCTGGAGACTCTAGGGCGCGTGGGAACAAATGGAAGGACTGGAGGTTGCAGGCTCTGGGGAAATGATGGTGAAAGAGATGGTCCTGGTACAATATCCACTCACTCGCGAGAATGCTGACCTCTGAAGGAGGAACAGGGCTTTGATACCTCACAGCCGTGGAGTAAAACATGATTAACAGCTAGAAAATTTCATGGACAAGTAAGGAATTCATTCAGGTCAAATGCAGAAAACAAAGTACTGTAGATGGGTGGCATGAAGAGCTCAAACAGACAAAGATGCATTCTCATTTCAGTAGCTAAACACACTGTAATAAATTCTCCATGTGAGCACCAAACACAGCATCCTTTTTCCTGAAAGATTCCAATCATTGGTACTGTTCAGTTCTCCAACTGCATGAAACACAGAACACAGTGCTTCACAACAAAAGCTTGGATTTCAAATCACAAAGGCCAAGACTTAAATTCTAATTCTGACACTAAATTTATATGGTATTGTTACTTTTAGTTAAGTGTGTAGGTGAGTATCTGTAGGTGGATTTGTGCATGTGAGTGCAGTGCCCATGGGGGCTAGGGGAGGTCATCAGATCCCTTGGAGCCTATGTGAGTGACCTGAATGGCTGTAAGTCAGAAGATCATCTGCAAGAACACAGTGCCATCTCTCTAGTCCTGAACTACTTTCTTGATGGGCAACTGTGGGGAGGTACCCTGATGCCTATGAGCCCCAGTTTTCAAATCTGTAAAAATGCACATACTATAGCTACATAAAATGATGACATGGACTGTAATTGTGTTTGATTGTGTGTGTTGGGGGGGAAGTGTCTCATCATTATGTTAGCATGTCAAAAGCGCATAATGAGAGGTGATTGGTGTGTCTTTCATTATAACAAAACAGTCATGAGGAATAAGAAGTACTTCAAAGTGATTGTTAATGTATAACCAATGGAAGAGATAAACTCATAGAGAATAAAATAAACCAGAACAAATGGCTAAGATCAGCTGTGCTTGTGAACATAAATGTGGCTTCTCTTGTTTATGGAGCCAGTGATTGTCTCTGATGGCTGAGTTATTCAGATAAATGTACCATGTTAAAGAGGAGGTCTATTCTATGGAAATCAATCATTAAAACACAAGCCAGATGTGGCAGTGGAATGGCAATTGTTTCATTTAATCTGTTTAATCTCTTTGTCTCTGATCCATCTGTCATGGCCATGACTAAGGTGAGCATTGGGGTTGGAGGTTGATTTTTGGAAGAGACAAGTCAACCCTGGGCACTGATGAAATAACACATGTAGAGTGGCTAGTGTCTGAATGGTTTGGATGTGGAAATGTTTTCTTACCTCATTATCCTAGACAGCCATGTGGAACAAGGGATAACACTTAGAATAGGATTAGACCCTACACTGCAGATGTGAAACTTCATTATCAAGAAATGAGTCAAAATCAGATAATGAAGTATAAAGGGTCTGGGAGGGGCTCACCTCGATTGACCAGAAGATAGCTGTGTTAGTAACTTCTACACATGGAGCCAAAAACATGCTGGCACTTGGTCCTCTGGACACAGAGGGAGAAGCAAGAAGCTAGGAGGGTAACTAGCTATTGTTAGAGGAAGTGTGAGGGTTAACATTGTCAATTTAACACAATCTAGAACCACCTGGGGAATAGGTCTCAGTGAGAGATTGTGTTGTGTTGTCCTGTGGGCATGACAGTAGAACATTGTTTTAATTAATTGATGTGTCAAGCCCCAGCACACTGTTGGTGGCATCATTCCCTAGGGCATCTTATCATGAAAAATATAAAACTAGAACAAAGCTCAGTTGATGAAGCATTGTCTTATCATCTCATCTCCTGGCTCTTTGATGGCTTATTAGGAATTTCCTGGGGAGCCTCTCCCATAGGAAGAATGGACTTATTCTGAGGGATAATCCTGAAGTAGAGAGGTGAACTAAACAAATCTGGTCCCAGTGAGATGGTACACCTGTCTATGAGCAACAAGGTCGGTTCTTTACTAAGGAATGAAGATACAGATATCTAGAATGGAATCATATGAGTTCCGTAAATCTCCTGAAATGGGAGCTGATAACAGTCTATGGGATCCTACACAACATGATCTCTGCCTGCTTCTCTCACATTACTGGCCATGTTACTCAGGTCAGAGGCCACCAGCATGTGTCCTGTTTCCTGACTGGATTGATCCCATGCCCATAACAGGGCTCCAGTTTTGGTGTCCTTTCCTGTACTTCTGGTTGTAGTGGAAACCATGAGAGTCAGCTCAGGAACACCTCCTTAGAGATGCTTCCCAGGGACACAATGAACCTTTATAGAACCATTCCTGGTGATGCTTTATTTTTAAAGACCATGATGGATCACACAGTATGCTAGTTTTACAGAACTTAGAATCACCTAGGGAGACAAATCTCTAGGCATATCTATGAGAGAGTTTCTAGATCAAGTCATAAAAATGGGAACACTATGGCATGGAAGGAGGCCTAAGCAGTAAAGAGCATATGCTGCTTTTCCAGAGGACCTAGGTATAGTTCACAACAACCTATAACTCCAGTTTCAGAGGATACAATGCCCTGGGGGCACAGCTTATACATTGTGTACAAATATACACATAGTAAATATATATACATATAGTAAAAAATACATGTTTTTAAAAGTGAAAGTGGGAGATTCACCCTAAATGTGGACAACATCATTCTGTAGGCATCAGTTCTAAAGTGAATAGAACAGTTAAAGTGAGCACCAAGATTTACCTCTCTCTGTTTCCTGACTGTAGATGCAATGTGACCAGCAGCTTCAGGATCCTGTATTCATACCTTCTCTGTCTTGATGGACAATATACAAATAAACCTTTTCTTTCCTTAGATTGCATTTGTTAGGTATCTTGTCAAAACAAGAGAAGGTGACTAATACAATGACAGGCAGAATATAATGCATAAAAGAAACTGAGGCAAACAGATCTAACACACAAGTATCTATATATTCATCTTGCTAAAAGTTGTGTGGCATCCACTGCTTTCTGGGGGGCATAGGCTAACGTGTCCTTGTTGTACCCTTGTCCTTTATCTTAACTTTGTACTTTCTCTGAGTTCTCCTCAGTAGAGTGTAAGCTTTATGGGTGTTTGATTGTCACTTCCTACTAGGAGACAAGAGCCCTTCCTCTGCTGTGTTTCAAGTGTGGGTACCCTTTGATGATGTAGCCTTAGGTCTCGGTTTGGGAAGATGTGAAGCCATCTATGACCCAGGCCTATGTCTCAGATTTTTAGTGTCTGTGACCCTGGGGTATAGCTTTCACCTACACATCTGGGCATTTGTCCCCTAAGGTGAAAGAAGAAAGATGCAATGGGCAGGTATTTATTTCTCTCTTGCCCTGTTGGTTAGACTCTGGTAAAGCCCACACTGGGGCCAGAGTAATGAGTAGGTCAGCAGTAAAATGCTTGCATCACAACATGAAGACGTGAATCCAATCCCTAGAATGCACACTTTAACAAATTTGGTTGCGCCAACATGTGCTGATTGATAGTCCTAGCATTAAAGAAGTAGAGACAAGTGAATGCTTGAGGTTTCATGACTACCCGTTCTAATGAGTTCCAGGCCTATATCAAAAATAAAATATAGAAAAATGACATCTGAGGTTGACCTCTGGCCTTTGTTTATAAGTATGCACACACAGGCACATGTAGGCACACACACATACACAAAATGTGACCACCTTCATGTGATATAATCACACTCACTCACACACACACACACACACACACACACACACACACACACACGCATGCACGCACGCACGCACGCACATGCGTGTACATACACACTATTTCCCTGGAGGAGTCTCTCTACACTTTCAAACCTTCCTGTCAAGGCCCAAAGCCTCTTTTCTCCTACATGTCACACGAGCCACAGCACCCTCACCCAATCTTTGGAAAAACAGGAAAACTGAAGAATCTGGCTGTCTCAGAATAAAGCAACTATTAATTTATTTCTTTCTGGCTCTATTTATTTGCAGCCTCGTGTGTAAGATGAATAATGCTTTAAACACATTAGATCGTGCAGCTGGGAGGATGAGAATTATTATCAGCAATAATGAATACCCCTGCATTTTATAGAACAATTATTGATTGTCTAGGAGAGTGTGGAGATGAAGGTATGTCTACCATTAAATAGCCAGTTAAAAACTCCACGAGATTCATTATTGCTCTTTAAATATATATTATGAAAGAAATGGGGTTGCATTTTCCAGGTTATAAAATGAAAGGCATAAAGATGGCAGATTCTCAAGAAGCCTAACCGTGATGAAAAAGAAAATGAATACTGTGGAGGAAAATATTGGCTGAGATGAAATGAGAAAAGGGCAAACTGGTTTAAAAATTCAGTAATGCTTCAGCAATTCAAACGTCTAGTGCCTTATTAATATTTAGTCATCAGATAAAACTGGATTTTTAAACCTCTATAATTTGAATGGTGATTATATGAACATAGCAATCTCATTTTGCTTATGTCCCCATCTTGCTCAGGTATGAGTCTTGTAGGGACCTAAGCTGCTCTTGGTGTGTGTGTGTGATACATATATATATATATATATATATATATATATATATATATATATACATATATATATATATACACACATCACTGTGTGTGAAGTATACAATTGTGTGTCTGTGTGTATATGTGTGCATATGAACTTGATGAGGCTAGATGTTGGTATTGTTGTCCTCTATATTCCTCATCTTGTTTTTTTGAGAAAGGTCTCATAGTTAACTTACAGCTCCCCCCGGTTGGCTGGACCAATTGGCTAATAAGGCCCTGGGTTCTCCTTCTCTGGGCTTCTGAACACTGTTATTACCAGTTGCAATGACACTACATCTGGATTTTTCCCTGGGTGATGAGATCTGAACTCAGGTTTCCATACTTGCATAGAAAGCGCTTTAGTCACTGATCCATTTCCGCAGTCCTCAGAGCTTTCATTCTTTCAAACAGTATTTATTTTAGATTATAATATAACCACATCATTTTGCCCACCCCCTTCCTCCCTCCAAACCTTCCTACATACTCTTCTTTGCTCTCATTCCAATGTTTATTTCACTGGGCCTCATTCTGCTCAGGAGCCTGGCTCTCTATGGACCATGAGTCATCATCTCTGACCCAACTCTGATAAAAGTGTAGACCAGTCAAATAAAAGCATTCATCAGTCTGGTTCTCCCCAAAGATGCTGGGATCTTAGGCATTTCCAATTTTGTTCCATGATGTCACAAAATAGCTGCTAGGAACAACATAAAAAGAAGACTTTTTATCACGGTTTATGAGAGGTTAGGCCATTGTAGCAGGCAGACTGTGTAAGAGCCAAACAGCTCACATCATGGTGACTGGTAAGCAAGAAAAGGGGGTCAGAGACAATATGCTCTAGATCCACCTCTGGGAACCCACTTCCTCCAGCTAGGTCCCACTTCCTGAACTTTTCAGAAACTTCCAAAATAGTATCATTGGCTGGGGACCAAGGCATTGCACTAAACCTGTATAGGGCATTTTACAGCCAAAGTAGGATGCACACGTAAGAGGAGCTGAGAGCAAATACAAATGCTACTTTCCCTAAGGTCTCTAAGACCCAAGGGGCATAATGTGAAAGACATTCTGAGACATCAGAGAAATGCAAATCAAAACAACTTTGACATCTTACACCTGTCAGATCAAAAATCACAGATGACAGCCTATTCTGGAGAGGATGAGGAGCGAGGGAACACGCCTCCATTGCTAGTGGGAGTATAAAGTTGTACAGCCACATTGAAAAACATTTTAAATTTAAAATCAATCTCTCCCTCTTCCTCTCCCTCTCCCTTTTCCTCCATCACCCCCCCCCATCTCTCTGTCTCTCTCTCCTGTCCTGGTCTCCTGCCCATCTATCTGCCTCCCTCTCTCTCTCTTCCCCTCTCTGCATGCATGTATGTTATGTTTTTACATACACATCTGTCTGTGCTTTGTATTAATACACATATGGAGACCTCAGGTCATTCCTGGAAGCTTATTCCTTAGATGCTGGCCACCTTACTTTGGGGAGAATCTCCCACTTTTCCCTGGACATCATCTATTTGCCTGGTTATCAAGTCCCAAGGACCTGCCTGTCTCCTTCCCCCAGTGCTGAGATGGCAAGCACTCACCACCACAGATGGATTTTTCATGCAGGTTTTGGGGATTGAACTCAGGTTCCCACGATTACAAGGTAAGCACTTTCCTGACAGAGTCATCCTTCTAGCCTCAGTATATATTTAATGAATATACTGTCATAAAATTGATTTCGGAATCATATGTTGCTTTTCATTTGTCAGGTTTGATTTTCCTCTTCATCTTCCTCCTGGTTCCCCTCTCCTCCCTCTTCTTCCTCCTTCTCCACACTAATGCCCTATGTGGTCTGGACTGGGTTATGGTGTTAGGTCTGTGAGTGAAGTGGAGGTTTTGAAAACAGTTGTGAGTTCCTATAGGAGAGAAGAACTTCCAATGGAAAGCAGTGTGGCAGTTCCTCAGAAAACTGGGAATCAATCTCCCCAATGATCCATCAAATGGTATGTACCCAAAGGATGCACATTCTTACCCCAAGGGCTTTAGCTCAGCTATGTTCATAGCAGCATCATTTGTAATAGACAGGACCTGGGAACAACCTAGGTGCCCATCAACTGAAGAATGAATTAACAAACTGTGGTACATCTACACAATGGAGTACTACTCAGCAGAAGGGCGAGAAAAAGACATCCTAATATTTGCAGGCAAATGGATGGATCTGGAGAATATCATCCTTAGTGAAGTAACACAGGCCCAGAAAGGTAGACATAATATGTACTCACTCATAAGTGGATTTTTTTTTTTTTTACATAAAGCAAAGAATATCCATGCTGCAAACCACAACCCCTGAACAGCTAGGTAACAAGAGGAACTTAAGAGAGACTTAGATTTTTTTTTTTTTAAAGGCTTGTTTATTTATTATGCATACAGTTTTACAGAAGAGGGCACCAGACCTCATCATAGATGGTTGTGAGCCACCATGTGGTTTTGCTGGGAATTGAACTCAGGTCCTCTGGAAGAACAGTCAGTGCTCTTAACCTCTGAGCCATCTCTCCAGCCCCCGAGACTTAGATTTTTGCATGTGGTGCGTGAATGGAATCTCAACACCGGAGTACCACTCGAGAGTTTATTAGAGCAGTAGGCAGAGGTACAGGCAGAAGGGAGCAGAGAAAGGGGGAGGGGACTTGTGTGAGCACTTTCTTTAAGAGGGTGGGCGGGCCCATATTTGCATAACCACACCTAGGGGCATAGTTGACTCTGTTACATTCCAGGTGAATGCAAGCTTTGGAAATCCTTACAGAGACATCCAGGGATCCCCCTGGGAAGCGGAAATAGAGAAAATCTCCTGAGTAAATTAGAACCATAATGGGGAGCGAGCAAGGTGAGGGGGGAACAAATCATGAGAGAAGGAGGTGGTAAGTAACAGGAGCAACAAAGGAGAAAAAAAGAAATGAATATCTTGATAGAGGGAGCCACTGTGAGGTTAAAGAAACCAGGTGCTAAGGAAACCTTCAAGAACTCAAGATGTCCCTGGCTAGGGCTGCAAGCAATAATAGAGAGGGTGCCTAAACAGGACTTCCTCTAAATCAAAATAAATGACGATCCTAATTGTCATTATAGAACCTTCATCCAGCAATGGTTAGAGGTGGAAACAGAGATACATAGCTAAGCACCAGGTTGAGCTCCTGGTCCAGTTGGAGAGAGAGAGAGAGAGAGAGAGAGAGAGAGAGAGAGAGAGAGAGAGAGAGAGAGAGAGAGAGAGAAGAGTGTATATGAGCAAAAGGCTCAGGATCACGAGGAAGAGACCCACAAAGACAGCTGACTAGAGCTATTGGGAGCTCACTGAATCAGAATCAATCAACGAGGAACTTTCAGTGAAAGGAACTAAACCTTCCAAAGGTAGACGACTGTCCAATGGCGTGGGCAGTTGGTGGAACCTCTTGCAGTAGGATCAGACTATGTTCCTGGTGCATGAACTGGCATCTTGGAGCCCATTCTCTACAGAGGAACTCCTAACTCAGCCTTAATACTGGGATAAGGGACTCAGAACTACCTCAACTGGATATGCCAGACTGAATTGATCAACCTTGGGACTCATTGCCCTCCTTGGGGGAATGGATGGGGGGTGGCATTGGGGGGAGGCTGGGGGAGGACTGGAAGGGACTGGGAAGGGAAGGGGAGCAGTGGTATATATGTAAAAAAAAAAAACTTTTTAAATAAATAAAAACATAAATAAAAAAATTTAAAATGTTCTTTCTGGGAGCCTGGACACATGACTCCATGGTTAAGAACACTTCCTGTTTTTCCAAAAGACCCAAATTTGACACCTAGCAACCACATTGATCAGCTCATAACTACCTGCTCTAGGAGATCTGATGCTCTCTTCTGACTTCTACAGGTACCTGGAGTCATGTGCACATATTCCATCGAGACACACATACAAATACATAATTAAAATATAAATTAATAGGATGATGCAGAGCTGGTGTAGGAGTTAAAGGCATACTGTTTTGCAGAGGACCCAAGTTCATTTCCTAGCACCTATAATGAAGCCCACAACAGTCCTAACTCCAGTTACAGGGGATCCAACACACTGACTTGACCGCTACAGATACCAGCCACATAATTAGTGCACATATATACATGCAAGTAAAACACTAATACACAAAATAAAATATTTAAAAATTAAAAGTAAATTCTTTAAAAGAGCATATTCTAAGAAGGTAGGACTCTTTAACCTTGCAGGTGCATGGAAAAATAGCACCCTTGGCTTGGGTTGGTGATTGCTAGACATATTTGCTCTGTGAATGATAGGACTTTATATCAAAAGGTAAACCAGGACAACAAGAGAACAGAGTCTTAAATAATATGTGGAGGTGGTAACCTAAAAGTTATCTGGATCTCATGCAAACTTCAAGTCAGAAATTATATATCTCTTTCCTTTTCCCATAAAACATACTCCACAATAGAATATTTCACCTTTCATCTGAAAACATCTCTCTTGTCCTCGACTCTACCTCATAAATAACAGTAGTGAAGGAGAAAAATTAAGTTAGTACCTACATTTTCTGAGATGTGATTCAGAAGACAATTACTTTCTATAGCATTTTCCAGATCAAAATGGTATCACATTTTTCTCACGAGTTAGGTCAAGGAGCCTAGTGTCTCAATTCGAATAATGTTGTATGATGAAGTATTTTTTTTTTTGTAGCACATAGCTGTGTAAGAGGATACTCTCAGAACTGCTGAAATACTGACAATGTGTAAGACATTATTAACCCACCAAGAACAGTCAGCAGCTAAGGTAACAAAAAGCAGGGGTTGAGGATATACAGCTGTATCTGCTGTGTAATGCTCAGAGTTACACAGTACCTCATGGGTTTACACTCATTTGTCAAATCTCCATAAGCTGATTTGAAGTTGACATGTGCATGGCAGAGATGAAGACAGGACTGGAAAAGCCTTCTTTTAATATACAGTTAAACTTTAAGAAAAGGAACTTAGTAAAATTAAACAGGATTAATTTTGAGCAAATACATGGCAGACACAGAATATACTTGAGCATCTTATTACAACATCATGGAAACAGACATGTAAGCTAATATCTACTAGTCAGTATTCTAAAGTGTAGACTTAGCATTAAGTTGGAAATGAGATTCTTAGACACAGGGTGGAGATGGCTGGGAAAGCTCACCAAGAAAGTTGTTTCAGTTTGTTTTCTCATTATGGCAAAACACCTAACAAAAGCAGCTTATTTTGTATGCTTGCTTGTTTGCTCATTTGCTGACTCGCTTGCTTGATTTGCTTCACAAATCAAGAAGATACATCTCACCATGGAAGGGAAGCCATGGCAGCAGGAACATGTAACAACTGGCTCACTGCATCCACAGTCAGGAAGCAGAGAGTGCTGAACCATGGTGCTCAGCCTGCTTTCTCTTCTTTATTCAGCATGACATCATAGCCCATGAAATGATGCCACTCCTGTTTAGGGTGGGTCTTCCCATCTCAAAAGCTAATCTAGAGACTCCTATCATTTCTGTGGACTTGTCTCCTAGGTGACTCTCAATCCCTTTAGGATGACAATGAACACTAACCACACAACAAACCAGTGTAAAAGACAACAACCCTTTGGCACAGAAAAATTCAGCACATTATAGAAGGGCAAATTACAAGGGTAGTAATGGAAATAAAATACTTGCCAAAAAATAGTAGATATCCAGTGGACATGGAAATGGCCAACAAGGGCCTAACAAAAAAATAAAAAATTGTAGAAACTGGTACAACTCAAAGAGCCCAGAAGATACTGTCAGCAGAGTGTGAAGGAACAGAGAACAAGCAACCCTGCTTGCTGGATCACTGAGACTCCCAAAGTGTAAGCCCACCATGCTAGGCACTTTCTTACAGAATCATGATGACCCTGTGGGAGTCAAATTGGTGTTGTTAATGGAATCTCATAGGCTCCTCTGAAATGATGAAGTCTAGATCAATTCAAGCTATATGATTAAAGAATGGGTTGGAGCAGTGTGGCATTAGCTTGGGTCTTCAGTAGTAAGAAAAGCAATTTCAGAGTTTGTACACATGGTAGTTTATATCACTAATATCACATTACTAAGCACACACACAGACACAAATGCCTGGCCATGTTAGCAGATGATGAACAGGGAGGTTTGACTTCCTAGTCCATGGCCTTTAGAGTACAGATCAAAGCTTTGAGTGCTCATAAGTAGCTGGCTGATTTGGAAGCATTGGCTAACTTGCAAAGTGTTAGTTATACACAGTGAATCACTATTCAGCCACAAAGGATGCAATCCTGTCATTTGAAAGATTAATGGAGCAAGAGATTATCAGCCAGGAACAGAAAGATAGACTCTGTTACATCTCATCAAGGTGAAGAATCCAAACCAGTCAGACCTGGAGAAAATGCTCAGTGGTTAAGGGTGCCTGCTCATCAAAAGGACCAGACTTTGACACTCAGCAGCTTGCAACCTCCTATAAATCCAGTTAGGGAAGATGATGGCTTCCTTGGGTCATCACCAAAACCACCCACAAAGCATATACTCACACAGAACACAGACAGACAGACAGATAGACAGACACCTATGCACATACATGCACAAACACACACAAATAAACATGAAAATAAATTTTAAATTAATCTAAAATGCTTGATCTTATAGAAATTGAAAGAAGCAATGGTGGTTACCACAGGCTATGGATTGTGTCAAAAGGAACGAAATGCTGAGCAACATTCTGAGCCACAGAAAAATAAAATGAGCATGTCTGGGTACTATTTTATATCAGCATCTAAATGATAATTGTGTGCTGTGCATTTCAGAAAGCTCAAAAAAAGGATTTGTAAAGTTTTCATGCCAAATAAATAATAAAAGTTTTAGAAAAAACATTATGATTTAAATATGGTGCAGTAAATATGTGAGGTGAACACTAAGTGGTATTTTATTAAGACATACAATGCTCATATATTTGTACATCCATTCAAAACAAATAACAGGGAGATAAAATTGGCTGGTTTGCAAGCAGAAAGGAAAGCAGACCTTGAGAAATGATATGAATCTATGCATAGTTGACACAAAACACACACCAAAAAAAATTTAAGTTTGAAGAATAAAAGGATTCAGAGTGGTAAACAACAGCAATATTCCAATCAATTAAAATGTATAGGTGTAAGAAGAGTGTTAAGGTTATATTTCCATGCACAGCTCAACAAGGCATTACAGTAGTTGACATTCAGCTGAAATAGAAAGGGGCATAGAACAAAGAAGAAATGAAACACTCTGGTTTTGAGTATTACACTTTCCAATTCTTGAGCATGGTCAAAGACACTTAAAATTGATCACAAGACTACCAAGTTTTGAAGAAGCATTGTTCATTGCACATTTACAGCTTTGGCTTTTCTAAAACCCAGGACCTTTTATGTTCATTTGCATTAACAGAAAGAAAGGTATAAAACCTCTCCACTTCTACAGGAAGGTACATTCTGGTCACCTTCTACAGATGTGTTCAAGAAGACTTCAAAGAGAAGATACAGGAAAAAATGGAAAGAGATAGCTATGGAAGATAATACAGAAGACAGATAGTCCCCTATCAGATCTTAAACAAGATGTTCTCATAGTCAAATTGAAGGGCCTTCAAAATGTTTGGCATTCTGTAACTTTTAAGGGCTAGCAACAGCTGTATCATTCCTTTTTCCAAACTGTAGGCTATCCTGAGGTTATCCCATTTCTAGTCTGTCAATGCACATCAGATGGAGGGACAAGAATGATAGTGCAGTGTTATTATTGAAGGAAGAAGGAATATTTCCAAGTCTGATGTACATGATGTACATGTCAATCATACATTATAGGCTTTGGTCTGGATACAATGATTAGGAAAGAATTGGGTCAGTTGATGATAGAGAATTGAGTTACATCCTGTGTGAGAGTACACAAGTATGTGATTATTTAATAACAGTAAGTACGCATGATGACAAAAATATTTTCCTGATCATTGGAAGTTCATTGGTGGAGGTTAGCCTAGAAAGATGCTTTCTGGATTAGACTGTATTTCTTAACTACTTTGCATCTAAATCATACCATATGATGATTTATGACTAATGGAGGTTGAGAAGAAATGAATTATGTCACTTTTAATCTATGGTAGTTGGCATTTGGTGTGTGTCCTTTCTACATAATCTTGTTTCTTTGTATTGATACCTTGCTTGCCACATAATGATGGTATCTTGAGACACAAAGAGTTCATATCACTGAGTAGCCCCTTCAGGGAAAGGCACCAAGAAAAGATATACATAAATATTTAGACATTGAACAAAAGACAAAGTACTTTGATGCCTTAAGTTATTGTGATTTTACTAGCATTTGTTATATCAGCTTACATTACTTAGCCTAACTAAAACATGCCAAGCATAAACTAGTTGCATGAAGACAAGATATAGTTTTGGTAGAAGAACTATGGTAGCTTTATATCAATAAAAGTATGATTAAGTAAGGAGATGTGATAGATAGTCGAACTGTGAGGTGGTAGAGAATAGGTAGGCATAGTTCATGAATGACATGTAAACATTATTTGGATACTAGGAAGATGGCTTATTCCATGAAGTACTTGCTTTGGACACATGAGGACCCAGGTTAAATTCACAGAACCCATGGAAAGAAGCCTATATGGTGGCAGGAGCAAAACCAGCCAGTTCCTTGGGACCTGGTAGCCAGCCAGTGTAGCCACACAAGCAAGTTCCAGACCAATGAGAGACCCTGTCTCAAAGAATAAGGTAGACAGCATTCTTGAGTAATGATAGAAAAGTTGTCCTGTGGTCTCCAGCTACACACAAATACTTGCACATATATACATACTCATGTACATATACATGCACATATACACACATGCACACACATATGCATTCACAAATCACTTGAGTATTTTATTTGAAATGTAGTTTTAGGAGCTCTAGCTTTGACTTACAGAATCAGAGTCTCTTAACAGGACCATAAAGATAATTTTTAAAAGAACCCAGGTGATTTCGAAGAGCCCTGTAGGTTGGCGGCCACCTGCCTGGGTAATGAATGTTCCTCTATGTCACCTGAAGACTGCTTTATTGTATTCTGCAACTCTAGCCATTAGAGAATGGTGGGTATTAGACACAGAGAAGGAATATGAGCATCACTGTAGGGTGTAGCTCAGTGAGGGCATCAACAACTTGGATTTTTCACTACTCTATCCATAGTGGCTGCTCAATAAAAATTTATTGAATAAATGAATCAAATTTGAGTTTTAAAATGAGAATTGCCAAGTAGATGTGGATAATGAATTGTAGGAAAAGATAGCAGCTGCCGAATGCCCTGCTAGGAGGCTATTAAAATTGCTCAGGTGTGAGATGATGTATTTCTGAGCTAAGGCAATGGCCATGAGAACAGGAAAGAAAGGGTAATTCTGAAGTATGTGTAGAAAAACTGATATGACATGGAAAATTATTCAAGAACATGAAGAGGGGGAAAGGGGCTTTTAAAATCCCCCTTTCCCCTGATCTAATGAAATTGATAATTGTGATATTCATAGTGACTCACAAATCAGTTTGGGGAAGAAAAGTTTATTATTATACAAACTGAGTTTGAGAGGTTTTTTAAGATCTAGATACTCAATACATTTTTGGATGTGTGTTTTAAGGGAGGGGGAGCAAATGGATACATGGATTAAAAAAAAGACTTTATTTTATAAATAAAAAAAGAGTTAGCTAGTAATAAAGCTGAGCCATAGACCAAAGAGTTTATAAAGAAAAAAAAAGAATAAAGCAGCAAAAGTTGCCCTTTCCTCTACCCACCCCATCTTTCATTGTGTTTTTGTTGCAATAAAAATGTTAAAGTTATAAAGAAAAAAAGAGAAATCATTGAAATGATCTGGGGTATATGAAAAGCTTAGAGTCTGCTGTGTATATACCTATTGACCCATCTGAATATCTCTTAAATAACTTTAAGTCACAAGTTACTTTATGTCACCTAAGTCACAACAGGAGGATAGATGAGATCTACAAAGAAACATCAAACATCAAACATCAAAGAGTTCAATGCAAGTACTCAAACACATGAACCCATGTCTAGGAGTGGAGGCAGACAGAAGCATCTAAAGCATCTGGGAGTCGGAAAAACCAATGAGGGAGGCTGTAAGGAAAGGTAAGCAGACACATGGCCAGGCACCGAAGCCAGCTGCCATAGATAAGCTGCATCAGGCAGAGCAGTACATGGGTGAAGAGAAAGTAAGAACAGTGGATTTGAGACAGTTCTTTCATAAAACTTTGATAAGACGAGAAGAGAAATAGGTCAAGAGCCAGAAAGGGGCATTAAAGAGATCCAAAAATTCTATTTAGAAAAGGAGAGCGTTGAGCATGTTTCCTTGAAGGAGGGTAGAAGAAGGTTGAAGTTATAAGACAGAGAAGACAATAGTTGAAGCAAAATTACTGTGAAGACAGCGAAGGCTGGAACAGGCTCACTTGACAAATGAGCTCAGACAGAGGGGAAAGACCTCTTCCTTTGCTTAGAGAAGGAGGGAAGTGAGCAGGGAGGGGGTACGTCTCTTGGTGGGACAGAGGGGATGGGAGAGGGCAGGATCCTGGTGCTGCTGTGAAAAGCATTATTAAAGGTGTTAGGAGTGAGGTCTGCACCGTCCAGCAGGGAGAACGTTCTCTGTTTACATGAGAAGAGGAGAAAAGAGGATTGAAACTTTTAAAAAGCTGAAACCCATCCTAATAACATTCTAAAAGATATGTACTGTTGAAGAATACTCATCACTTTTTTTCCATTTTCATTTTAATTTTTGAGATTATATTACAATCACATCATTTCTTCCTTCTCTTTCCTCACTCCAAACCTTCATAGGCCTCCTTTCTCTCTTTCAATTTCATGACCTCTCTTTTCATTGTTATTACATGCCTGTAAGTATATGCATATATACATGTATTCATAAATATAACTTGCTCAGTTTGTATGTCACATGTGTGAATGCAGTAATAACAGGTTTCTGAACTGTCTGACCTGTGGTTGATCCAGACCCACAGATCTGCAGTCCCACAGAAACACACTGACACTTACATTAATTTTATGCTGATTGGCCTAGGACCCAAGCATATAACTTGCTAACTCTTTACTCTTAAACTAACCCATTATTCTCATCTTGTTTAGCCACGTGGCTTGGTACCTTTTCTCAGAGCAGCATTTTAACTTCTTTCCTCTGTATCTGCTGGCATCTCATCATGTTGTCTCTCTGGCTTCTCTGCCCTGCTCTTCCTATTCCCAGAGTTCTTGTCTGTCTTTGGCCAATCAGCATTTATATTAAACCAGTAGATAGGACAATTATTTACAATATAACAGAACATAGTCCCACTACATGTGAATGTTGATCATGTAATATTGGATAACCAAGGGCTGTGCTCTTCTCTGGAGAAGACTATTTCTTCTGCTCTCAGCATTCATAAGTTGCCAGTAGGTTGAGTAGGGTGCAGGCCTGATGGACTACATGACTTATGTCCACATTTGTGTGCCTATTGTTGTGTGTGCTAAGCTCACATTTATGGGGTCATGTTAGTGAGACTTCGTATGTGTAGCTTCTGATATTAGTAGACAAAAACTCACAGCAAACTCCTTGATCTCTGGGTCTTATAATCTTTCTGTTTTCTCTTCCCCAAAGTTTCCTGAACATTAAGTGTAAGAGTGTTTTATGGATGTAAGCATTGAGACTAGGATCCACAGCTCTACAGTTTGATTGGTAGTGTTTTTCTGTAATGGTCCCTGTTTGTTACAAAAAATAAGTTTCCTCAATTATTGGTGAGCACTACACTTATCTTTGGGTATAAGAAGAAATGTTTAGAATGTACTTAGGGATTATGCTGGTAAAGATGTGTGTTTTATGTATGTGTTCATGTGTATGTGTACATATATATGTACATATATACATATATACATGTTCATATGAAGATCAGAGTTTGGTATCAAGTGTGTTCTTCAATAATTCCTCCTTAATTTTTGAGGCAGGGTTACTTGCTAAATCTAGAGCTCACCGGTTCAACTAGAGTGGTTATCCAGCAAGCCCCAGGCATCCTCTTGCCTCTGCCTCTTATATGCCTGTGTTACAGGTATGTACTACTGTGCCCAGCTTTACATAAGTACAGCAGATCTGAACCCAGGTCTCCTGCTTGTGTGGCAGGCACTTTGCTGACTTAGCTGCCTCCTAGCCACTATATTTACTATTACAAAGATCAGGGTGTCCTCAAATTATGATAATTCCATAGCATTCAGCAATTATCATTCTTTGCATGCCTGTGCCTAGTAAAGTGATGTTATTATGGCAGACACTGAAAAAGTGACTTCTGTATGATTCCTGACCCTGATCAGGACCTCTAGAACATTTTTTATCTAAGTCATAAATTCTGATTATAATGAAACTAATATACTAATTAATCATAATCACTGACAATTAAAATTAACAACCTATGATCTAAGTAAAATAGCTTCTCATAAGGTCAGTAGGCTGACGCAGACGACAAATGTTAAATCCAGTAAGTCTTGTGGTTTGATGCAATCAGGGGAAAACGGCTAGAATTCATGACACCACTCTGGGCTGCTCAGCGCTTCATGGGCATCTTTATATTCCGAAAAGATTCCTTTGGATTTAGAGTAAGGCTTAAATAATCTCCTAAAACAACATATGCTCAACTCATAACTGTTACCAAACATATGTTCAGAATGGATAAGCCAGTAGCTATGATTTATGTAAGAAAAGACAGCAGGATGCATCTCTCTATCCTTCCCCCACACTCTCTGCAGATTCAGATTGAAAAATAGACATGGAAATTTTGTCATTTCATCTATTTGGAAATCCCGAATCCAACCAAGTCAATGAGGAGCTGTTAATAGTGGGTGCCTACTGGGAGAGGGAAAGTCATTTTAGGAAATAGAGAGACAACAAGCAGATACCCTTGTCCCAGTGGCTTTTCCCACACCCATGGGCACATGGGCATCAATAATGGGACCCAGTGGATTATTAGAAAATAAGAAGAAAACATAGAGTTGAGAGAGAGAGAGAGATCTCTGTTGTGAGGAAAGAGAGATGAGTCCCCAGAGTTTGAGAGAGGGAGAAAGGATGCACATTATCAAGATATACTGTATGCATGCATAAAATTGTCAAAGTATAAACTGGGCTGGAAAGATAGCTCAATGATTGACAGTGCTTCCTGCTATTCCAGAGGACCTGATTTTAAGTTCCAGCATCTATATTCAGTGGCTCACAACTGCCTATAACTCCAGCTCCAGGGGCATCCAACACATCTGGCCTGGACTCATGTGGGCATGCACACCACACGTGAGCACACATACATACACGTGAGCACACATATATACAATAAACTAATACAGACAACTGAATAAATATTTTTAAAGAATATATTAATAATGCATGTTACAGAAAATTCATTACATTTTTGAATGTTCCCAACATAATCACCACCCACTATCAACACCATCACTTGGGGCAGTGGCATGTTCAAAAACTAACAAATTCCTTTTAACAGAACAAAGTACAGTACCAGTGAGTCACAGGTGTCATATGTAGACTTGGAAAGCCTCTCAAGATCAGGTGACATCTGGAGGAACAGAAACAATAAACTTGTAACTAATACACAGTGTCCCCAGCACTGTTGCCCAAATCAACTTAGAGTTGAGTCATTAGTTGCCATGTCTGACCAAGTATTAAAAACACAGTGTACAAGTTATCTGTCTCACTGCCATGACAAAATATCAGACACAGACACAAGCCACTTAAGGAAGGGTTTGTTTATGTTGAATAACAGTTCTGGGGATACAGCTCATTATGGTGGAGAACACACGGCAGCAGAAGTGTGAGGCTGCTGGTCATATGGCACCACAGTCATGAAGCAGAGAGATGGACACTGGTGCTCAGCTCAGTTTTTCCTTTTTATTCAGTCTGTGCCCCGTGCCTACGGAATAGCGCCTCTCACATTCAGGAAGTGTCTTCCCACCTCAGTGAACCCAGTCTAGAAACTCCCTCACAGGCATGCTCTGTTTGGTTTCTGGTGATTTTAGAGGTTGTCATGATAATTCATGTGAAGCATCAAAAAACTAGAATTGTAGATACCTCATTCCAACATTATCAAGACTCTGAAAGGGAGGATGACTAGGAAATCCATCCATTAGTATTGTCAAACCTCTTGGATTCCTTTATTATTTATTACTCTGAGATACTTGGAGATTCACACAGTGTATATTAAATGATAGAGAACTCTAAGATGTATATTTTACCAGCATTCTCTATATAAAATGTCTTTCAAAACTATAACACAGGATCACCAGAGAATATTAAAATGAATAAAACTAAGGTACAAATAGCTATATTGATCCCTATCCTGTATTTTGAATGACTCTTTGTTATCAATAGCCCATCATCTGTTTTTATAGTTTACCACTTTAAGAAAGTTGTGAAAACAGAACCACCTGATATGTAGCCATTTGAATTAGCTTGTTCTACTAAATCTATTCTGCCTGAGTTTATCTAAATTCTTGTCTTATCAATATCTTGCCCCTTGACATTTGTACAGCACTGTCCACAGTTCAAGTATTCACCTGTTGAAGAACATCTACACTGTCCCATGTTTGGAACCACTCTGAATATTTGTGTTTACATTTTTCTGTGAAAAATAACTTTCATTTTGATATTAATCTCTTTAAAATGCATGTGTATGGCAGTTGTAGATGTTTTATAAAATGCCACTAAGTACTTCCCAAGTACTTCCCTATTGTTTTGCCTTCTCAGCAGTATATCGGGACAATGGCTGCTCCTTTCCTTCTCTCCACACTGTCACAGACACTGTCTTTTTTTTTTAGCTATTCTATGCCCCACTTTGGTTTAAATCTGCATTTACCTGGTGGGTAATGATGCTGGGCATCTTTTCATATGCTTATGGGCCACCTGCATGTCCTCTTTAATTCTTTATCCATTTTGAAATTAAGTGAATTTTTTTAAGTATTGGCACTGAAAAGGTTTTTATCTCTTTCTTATATATATTTCAGATGAGAACATTTTGATAGATGTGTCATTTATGGATATTTTTTCCTCTGGTTATATGTTTTATCCTCTTCTGGATATTCTTTCATGGAGCAAGATTTTTTTTTTTTAGTTTTGATGAGACTATGTTACAATGTTTATATTATGGTTTATATTTTTAACATCAAACTCAACAACTCTGATAGTCCTATGTACTTTTAGTTTTTTCCTAATATTTGTTTTTCTCCTCTAAAAATTTATATACTATTTTAGATGTTTTACTAATGCATATTAATTGTGGGAGATGATCAGTCTCATACCATCTCTGCTCATGTATACAGGATACTTTCATGTCCTGTCTCTCCACCTCTCATACTAGTCCCCTTCCGGGTCTCCCCAGTCTCCTTAGTTCATTCAGAAATCTTCAGCATGCTGGGCCCCAAATGACTTAGTAGGTCTACAAGCCTGATGACCTAAGTTCAATTCTAAAGTCCCTCAGGACAAACATGAGTCAATACAAGCTTTCCTTTGATTTACACACACATGGCATGGCATGCACACTCATACAGACTCTCTCTCCTATCCATATATGTGTGTGTGTGTGTGTGTGTGTGTGTGTGTGTGTGTGTGTGTGTAACAGAAATAAAGAGTAAGGAGATGGAGAAGGAAGGGAGTTGTCATTATTAGTTTAAATTTGGCTTGTTTGACATAACACAATGATCTCTAGTTCTACTTATTTTCTACAAATGACAAAACCTTGTTTGTGGTGGGGAGTCAGAGATCTTTCTGAATTTCTGTGAGTAATGGGATTAAAAGCAGGGGTTCCCACTCTCTGACTCTCATGGCTTGACTGTGGATGATTATGTTCTCTGATATTCCAGGCTGATTTTATTAAATATACAATATAGCACCACACTTGTTCTTTCTAATGACCAAATAATACTCCGTTGTAAACATATACTAAACTTTCTTTATCTATTCATCTATGAATAGGCACTTAGGTTGACTCTACAACTTAGCCATTGTGAATGGTACTTCAGCAAACATAGCTTTGCAGGTTTTATTATTTATGCTGTCTTTTATTTCTTCAGATACATATCTAGACATTGTATAAGTAGATATTTCTATGGTTTTATTTTTAGTTCATGATAAATTTTTATATTTTTTACATACAGGCTTCTGATAAAAAATGGCATGGCTTTATATTTTATATTTAAGTTCATGATCCATCTTGAGTTAATCTTTTATTAGTTGTAAGATTTAGATCAGCGTTAACTAACTCTTGAAACTCAACCCATTTCTATTGATCTATGCATCACCACGAGTCTCATGGCTTTTTTTACCTGTGTTGCATTACATCTTGCTTCCCCAGGCAGCTCTCAGTGTCTGCCCTATTTCACCTTTCTTTCCTTGTATCTCTACTCAAATTTTCCACCTCACTTCTACCTGACTTGCCATAGGCCACAGCAGCTTCTTTATTGACCAATGGTAGCAAAACATATTCATAGTGTACAGAAAAAGACCATCCCACAGCATCTCTCCATTAAGATAACTATGTAACAAGCCTTAACTGGAGGTTACTGGTCCTTCAGAATTCATTCTTCTTTGTCATAATGTTTAACCTGTTCTAGGGGATTTAAATGTCCATACATATTTTAGAACCAATTTGTCTATGGAAATCCTTGCTAGGATTCTGGCAGGAAATGTGTTAAGCCTATAGATCACTTTGGAAGAGTGATAACTTTAACATGTTGAATTTTTTCTACAAGTAACTCTGTCTCTGCATTTCTTCAAGTATTCTTTGATTTCCTTTATTAAAATTTTGTAATTTTGACAAGGCAAGTGGTTCTAGTCTCCTTGCTGGGATAGAATGCTATGGCTAAAAACATCAGGAGAAAGGAGTTATTTTAGCTTAAAGGTTCCTTCATTAAGGGAACTGAGAGCAGAAATTCAAGATCTGAAGGAAAGCTGTATGGTATTCATGCTTAGCTAGTTTTCTTATATATGTCAGGAATACCTACCTAGGGAATGGAGCTACCTACAGAAGACTGGGCTCTGCTACATCATTAACAACCAAGGAAATCCTTCATAGACATGCCCATTGACCAGTCTGATCTGGAAAATCTTCCAATTGACATTTTATCTTATGACACTAGGATTCATTATATTAATATAATAGGTTAAGTAAACAAGAATACAGATTTTGTCTGTATTTGTTCAAGTATCAATACATTGAGAGTAATAGAAATTGTACAATGTTTTAATTGTTAGTTTCATGTGTTATTAATAGATGCAACAAAATTACCAAACAAAACATGCTGAGTGCTTATTTTTCTACACTTTTACTAACTTAACCATTAATTCTACCATTTTATTTTTATATATGAGTGAAACTTTACAACGTAGATAACCATGTCATTTGCATATATTTTTCTCATTTCCAAACTGTATGCTATTTATCTTTTTCTTGTCTTATTGAAGTAACTACAACTTGTAGTTTTATGAGTATGTTTGTTCTGGACTCATTTATAGTAATGTTTATAAAAGATTCAAGTTGAAGTATGACATTTACAATAAGGTTTTGATACTTTTATTATTTATTTATTACATCTGAGAGCTCCCTTCTATGCATATTCTTTTCAGAGATATTCTTGAATTTTGTTTTATTACCTTTTATTTCTTTAATTATGTATTTGCTGGGGAGGGTCAGCATGTAATGTAATGGACATCAAAGACTAGGTTGTGGTAATTGGTGCTCTTCATCCTCCACAAGAATCAAGGATTTGAAATCCAGTTATCATCTTAGCAGCAAGTACTTTTACCCCCCAAGACATCATAACAGATCAAAGATACTTTTTAAAAAATTTCTAAGGGCTATTGAGTTTTGATTCTTTGAGAAAGTCAACAAGATAGATAAACCCTTATCCAAACTAACCAAAAAACAGAGAGAAAGTATTCAAATCAACAAAATCAAAAATGAAAAGGGGGACATAACAACAGACCCCCAGGAAATCTAGAAAATTATCATATCATACTTTTAAAATCTATATTCCACAAAAAAGGAAAACTTAGAAGAAATGAACAGCTTTTTGGACAGGTACCATTTATCAAAATTAAAACAAGAACAGATTAAATATCTAAACAGACCTATAACCCTAAAGGAAATTGAAGTTGTCTTTAAAAGCTTCCCAAGTAAAAAAAAAAAAGGCCAGATCCATATAGTTTCAGTGCAGAATTCTACCAGACATTCAAAGAAAAACTACTACCAATACTCCTCAAACTGTTTCACATAGTAAAAACTGAGGGAATACTGCCAAACTCTTTTTATGAGGCCACAATTACCCTAATACCCAAGCTACTCAAAGATACAACAAGGAAGAATTACAGACCAATTTCTCTCATGAATATTGATGATAAAATTCTCAACAAAATTCTGGCAAACCGTATAGAACAACATATAAAATATATTATCTACCATGATCAAGTAGGCTTCATCCCAGAAATGCAGGGATGGTTCAACATATGGAAAACTGTAAATACCATCCATCAGATAAACAAACTGAAGGAAAAAAAAAACAAATGATCATATCTTTAGATGCTGAAAAAGCCTTTGACAAAATCCAACACTCCTTTATGATAAATAACCTGGAGAGATCAGGAATTCAAGGAAAATACCCAATTATAATAAAGGTGATTTACAAGAAGTCAACAGCCAATATCAAGGTAAATGGAGAAAAACTCAAAGCAATTCCACTAAAATCAGGAACTAGACAAGGCTGTCCTCTCTCTCCTTATCTATTCAATATAGTTCTTGAAGTTTTAACTAAAACAATAAGAGAACAAAAAGAGATTAAGGGGATACTAATTGGAAAAGAAGAAGTGAAACTATCTCTATTTGCAGATGATATGATTGTATACATAAGTGATTCACAAAATTCTACCAGGGAACTTCTACAGTTGATAAACACCTTCAACAATGTAGCAAGATACAAGATTAACTCAAAGAAACCAGTAGCCCTCCTATACACTAAAGATAAAAGGGTTGAAAAAGAAATAAAGGAAACATTACCCTTTATAATAGCTACAAATAGCATTAAATACCTTGGAGTAAAAAAAGAAAGAAAGAAAGAAAGAAAGAAAGAAAGAAAGAAAGAAAGAAAGAAAGAAAGAATAATATTCAACTTCATTTGAAATAACAGCAAAGCTAGGATTGCCAAAACAATTTTGCTCAACAAAAGAACGTCAGGAGGCATCACCATCATCAAATTCAAGTTATACCATAGAGCTACAGTAATAAAAATAGCCTGGTACTGGCATAAAAACAGACTTGTGGATCAATGGAATCAAATTCAAGATCCCGACATTAACCCAAAAAAACCTATGAACACCTGATCTTTGACAAAGAGGCCCAAAATATTCAATGGAAAAAAAGATAGTATCTTTAACAAATGGTGTTATCACAGCTAGATGGTAGTGTGTAGAAAAATGCAAATAGATCCAAGCCTATCACCCTGCACAAAACTCAAATCTAAGTGGATCAAAGACCTCAACATAAACTCAGCCATACTGAACCTGATAGGAAAGAAAGTGGGAAACACCCTCCAATAAATTGGCACAGGAGACCACTTTCTAAATATAACGCCAGTAGCACAGACACTAAGAACAACAATCAATAAGTGGGACCTCCTGAAACTGAGAAGCTTCTGTAAAGCCAAAGACACAGTCCATAAGACAAAACAACAGAATGGGAAAACATTTTCACCAACTCTACAAGTGACTGAGCACTGATGTCTAAAATATATAGAGAATTCAAGAAACTAGAGCCCAAACCTTGAATAACCCCATCAAAAAATAGGGTTCAGAACTAAAAAGGAAATTCTCAGCAGAAGAATTACAAATGGCTGAAAGGTACATGAAATATTACTCAACATCTCTAGCCATCAGAGAAATGCAAATCAAAACAACTTTGAGATACCACCTGACACCTGTCAGATTGGCTAAGATGAAAGACACTGATGACAGACAGCATATGCTGGAGAGGTTGCAGAGCAAGGGGAACACTCCTCCATTGTTGGTGAGAGTGTAAACTTGTTCAGCCACTCTGGAATACAGTATGGTGGTTTCTCAGAAAACTGAGAATCAATCTCCATAAGGATCCAGCAATACCACTACTGGGCTTATACCCTAAAGATGTACATTCACACTCCAAAGGCATTAGCTCAACTATGTTCATAGCAGCATTATTTATAATATCAAAACCTGGAAACAACCTAGATGACCCTCAACTGAAGAATGGATTAACAAACTGTGGTATATCTATCAGTGGAATACTACTCAGCAGTAAGAAAAATTATATCCTAAAAGTTGCAGGTAAATGAATGGATTTGGAGAATATCCTCCTAAGCAAAGTATCACAAACCCAGAAAAATAAGCAGGGAATGTACTCACTCATTAGTGGACTTTAAACAAAAGCAAAGCATTCCCAAGCTGCAAACCACAACCACTAAACACCTTGGACCAGCATCTTAGATCCCATATCCTCCAGACAAACTCCTGACCTAGTCTTGATGTTGGGGTGAGGAAAGCGGATCTGCCTGAAGTGGATGCTGAACTAAACCACCTTGGGAGCTTGGGACCTCCTGCCCTTGCTGGGGAGGAGATAAAATAATGGGGAGAAGAGAGAGTGACTGGGAGGGTCAGGAGAGGGAAGGGAGTTTGAACAAGGGGATACATAGATAAAATATGACTTTATTCATAATAAAAAAACACAAATACCCAAAATGTTTTTATTTGCCTTAACAAACAAAAGATTTTTTTTCTGTCTCAAAAGAACAAATGTTGTTTGTGTTTTCTCATATGTAGAATTTAAAAAAATAAGCTCAAAAGGAAAAATAAAATGCTTTTGCTATGCCAATTGCTTCTATCAGCTGCTCTTTCTTCTTTAGGTGATTAATATTTTTGATTCAATTAGCAAATTTTTAAATATTAAAGCTGTCTTTTTATTAAATCTTATGTAATTGTGTTACAATTTTTCTTTTTTATTATGAATAAAGTCATATTTTTATCTGTGTATACCCTTGTTCAAGCTCTTTTCCCCCTCCTGCCCCTTATACATTATTTAGTTTGCTACTATTTTATGCAAATTTTTACAACCAAGTTTATATTTGATAAATCTTTTTCTTTCTGTGTGGTCATTGCCTGGATTTGATCTAAAGATACTCTCTCCACCACTCCCTCATATATATATATATATATACATGTATATGTATATATATATAAATACTGCTATTAACTCTCAATATATATACTCAAAATATAATATATTTTATATAAGTTTATATACACATATATATTTCATATTATTTTTTCTTTTAATTCAGCTCTATACATTTATTTCCCAGAAGACCCATAGATAACACTTAGATTATTTAGAGCAACACTTAATTTACATATATGTGTATATATATGTATATACATTGCTGCTAATTCTTCTCCAAATGGAGAATTTCATTAGTATAACCACCTGGGACTACAGATTTCATTTTTCTGAGATTTTTAATCATAAAACTACTGACACAGTCTTGAATTTTCTTGGTTAAATTTAGTACTTTATTGTGGTACTGACTCATGTCTTAACAACTTTATTAGCAGGTTATTAGTTTAAAATTTTGACAGCTTTTCTCATCACCTTCTTTATTTTATTTTCAGTTTTATGTATCTGTGTGTGTCAATGAGTATATGCTATATGCTTACTCTGAGGTGCCCTCAGAGGCTGAAGAGAATGTTGGATCTACTGGGTCCCGAGTTACAAGTAACTGTGAAACATCCACTGTTACTGCAAAGAATCAAATTCAGATCTCCTTGCATGAATAATGTATATGCTCTTAACTTCCAAATCATCTCTTCAGTCCAATTATCTACTTAATACAGTGGTTCTATTCTTATTTATTAATTAATTTTTAAAACATGCATGCAATATATTTTTATCATGCTCCCTCTACACTTTCTCCCCTCACTCCCCTAGAACCTGTCCTCTGTCCCTCTAACTACTTCCAATTTTATCTTTTCTCTCTTCATACTACTGAATCCAGCTAGTTTGGTCCATCTGTAGGTGGGTGTGGGATCATTCATTGGAACATTTTCAACCTACCAGAGGCTATACCCTTCTTTGGCATCAACAGCTGTCAACAGAGCCCCAGCTAGGAATAAGAGTTTATGAGACCCTCCCTGTCCTTGATGGAGTGTTGATCAGCTTGATCATGCTCAGGCAATAACGGCTGTTGTGAGTAATTTCTTTGTTATTATTATTATTTGTATCAACGGTCATATTCTGTTTCATTTGTGATATTACAATTTATCTTCTTTTTTTTATACTTAGTAGTCTAAACAGAGATGCCATTCTTTTCAGTCAAGGATTTTTTTTCCAGTGATTTTTGTTGTTGTTCCTTTAAAGCATCTCATTTGCTTTTGCTTTTGTCCTAATTGTTTCTTTTCTTCTTTGTCGTCTGAATTGTCTAGATTCTTAGATTCAGATCTTCTCTCAGTTGTTTGAGGATCCTTTCTAACCTAAGAACTTAATATGAGTTTTTCTCTTTGCCTTGTTGTAGCTGCTTCTTGGGTATTTTCCTGTATTATTTTTTTCTTTTTATTTTGCTCTATACATTTGCTTATTTCCCAGAAGATCTATAGATAACACTTAGACTATTTAGAGCACCACTTAATTTCTAAAGTCTAGAAACTTTCTTGTTGCTTTTCTGCTACTGATTTTCATCTTAATACTGCTATGGTCAGAGAATACAATCTAGTGATGTGGGATGTCTTTCTGTAAGGTGTGAATGTAGTTCATTGCCATTGGATAATAAAGAAGCTATTTTGGTTTATGGCAAGGCAGCTTAGAGGCGGGTGGGAAAACCAAGCAGTGATAAAGGAAAAGGAGAGCTGAGTCTAGAAGACATGATCTAGCCACCCAAGAAGCAAGATGTAGAAGTATAGGTAAGCAAGCCATGGGTCACATGGCAATAGAATAGATTAATAAAAATAGGTTTAGTTAAGTTATAAGAGCTATCTGATAATGAGCCTGAGACATAGACCAAACATTTTGTAATTAATATAAGCCTTTGTGTGGTTATTTGGGACTAAGCAGCTGCAGGCAGATCCAGACCTTGGAGCTAGAATGGGCCAGAAACTTCTGGCTACACTGAGTGATTCCAATCCCTTTATTTCCACTAATAGGTTTTTGTTATTGTTTGTTTGTTTGTTTGGGATGGCTAAAAATATGGCCTATTTTGATGAATATTGCATGGGCAGCTAAGGAAATATATATACACTGTTGCTTAGAGCAGAGTGTTCTGTGCATATCAATTGGGTTCTGGTTTTGGTTTACCTGTTCAGTTCTCAGCTCCTAACATATTAAAGAGGTACATTTTCCTCTGCACATGCTCATTGCAAGACACTTTTCCCCATTACACACCCAAGAGCAATGGGGTAACTGACAGGAACTGAGACCCCTAAACCTATGAGAAAAACAACTTCCTAGCAATTAACAGATAAACAGATGTTCACTCTTTGGTGTCAGGTGTTCCTTATGCTTTCTGTTCTTTTTGTCATCCAGCTGTTCTCTCTCTTCTGTTGATACTTAGCAAATTCTATTGATCTTTCTTGATCTTTTATGAATTCTACCCTCTGACTTCTCCAATCTGCTGCTGAGTTCATCCTGTGAGGCTTCTCTATCAGTTATGGCACTTCGCAGGTCTGTGATTTTCATTTAATAACACTTCAAAGCTTCTGTGTCTTTCTTGAGGTTTCTTGGTTTCTTTTTTCTTTTCATTTTTTTGAGAAGAGTCAGAATTGCTTATTGAAGGATTTTATGATGCTTGCTTACAAATTTTTGTCTGGTCACTTTCATATCTACATCATTACTATGTTAACACTTCCTAGCTGTCTTTTGCCATCTTGTGACTTTCTTACATTTTTCTGTGACAGATTATTTTTCTATTAGTCTTTCTCATTTTGCATATTACAACATGAAGCCTTTGGAGGTAAGATCTTGCTAAGCCTTCCTGACACTATTCAGATGTACTGTGCAGCTCAAACTGGCCTTGAGTCTGCTTTAATCCTCCTGCATCAGCCTCCCAAGTGATGGCCATGAAGGTTTGTCCTATCATTTCTCTTAGCAGACATTTCCTTTGTTGAGATGTAACTTAAAAGCAGATATTTCTGTGCATTCTTAGCCTCTAGTTGTCCCTAACATACTATTCAACAGAAGCAGTCATGATCCCCACAAAAAGCTTCTATCAGACCTTCCTGGAATCGAACATTATGACAACCCCACTTTTTGTCTTCTCCACAGACTGTTCTTTCTGAGATAACCGGCCTCATCTACTGTTCTTGAGTACTTGGTGAACTGCACTTCCTTGAGCATTTTTTTCATATATGTTTAAGATCAAGAACTTCTGGCTTGAATTGAATGTTTGTTCTGGGATACGTTTCCCCTTATAATTAACTGCCTGTTTAAATAGTATAATGAACTTGTACATGTTGATTTAAAAAAAACCTTTCATTGACTGCTTGTGCCACACCTGGCAATTGTCTAGAGGGTGGGAATCAGATAGAACAAAAACCAATGAGTCCTTTCTTCTGTGAAGCTCATTGTTTAATGCCAGAAATAATGCCAGGGACTTTCTATCTAGTCTACTCCCTTCTTATTTACTTCTGTGTTGCTGACCAGTAGCCATTTTTCTCTTGTCTGAGCCATTTGAAATCTACTTTCTTGATAGTATAGTCTAGCTCCTGGGAACTTGTATTGTTATTAAGTACTGAATGAGTATTTTTCAAAATGTGTTATCATGGATGAGCAGACACTGGATCAAAAATCTGTGACTTGAAGCACCTTATGTAAGAACAAGAAATTCATTTCCTGGGCCCCAGAATCACACTGCCTTTTCCCTCTTCCGAGTGTCTTTCAGCACAGCATGTTAAGACATCAGCAGCAACCTAGTGGAGGTGGATGAAGCATTTAGAGAAGAAGGAATGAATCATCTCACAATTGAAAACTTCACTCTTTCATGGGAGAACACACAGGCATTTTCTAAAAAGTTCTCATCGGCTGTGTCATCCACCCACAAGCACAGATGGACCCGTGCCTTTAAGAAATATCGATCATGGTTTCTCTCCATGTGCCAGTAGCTTATCAGTCAGCCTAAGCTTCTGTGAAATGCTGGTTATTACATGGCTGTGGCACACATGATCCCAGCAGTGTGTTTACCAGCATGAGGACTGTACAATCTGAACTACAGTAACTACAATAGAGAGAGGAAATGGGCTCCTGAGGTCCCACTGAGAGTTGGTGAACTATTGGTAGTTTCTGTCTACAGGGCAGAGAGAATCACTTTGGAGATGGGAAGGAAGCCACTGCTGGGTTGTCCATGCCCTAGTAGGTGGCTCCATACTTGTGAGCACATGTGCAACACTGATTGGACTCAGTGAGTTATAAAGAAGTATAAAATTAGGAGCAAGATATGTTGGAAATTCGTGGAGGTGGGTAAAAGGATGAGCTAGGGTGGGTACAGTCAAGATGCCTTACATACATGCATGACATTTTCAGAGAAAAAAGTTTATAATAACATTTAAAAAATAAAATTAGTCTTCTAATGACATAAATTGTGCATGTCAAGGAGAGCACATTTTCCCCCAAATAAGCTGAAACTCTTTGCCTTATCTGTTAGTCCTTTGCTTTGTTCTAGAATAATCTCTACCTTTCCGAGGCCAGCTCCATAATCACATAAGAATTTGTTATGTTTATATAATCCATAGCTTCATTCCCATGTACTCAGTACACTAATTTTATAATTTAAAAACTAGAAGAGATTAGAATAATAATAGATGGTGCTGGGATTGGGCATGTTACTTAATAGGTAGAGTGCCTAGCATCATGAATCCCTGGGTCCCTTCTCCAGTATGCCATAAATGGGGCATGTTGGTACATACCTGTACTCCCTAAAGTGGGCAGATGGATCAGAAGATTGAAGTCAGCCTTGGCTACATAAAAAGCTAAAGGCTAGCCTTGGATACATGTTTCAGATGTCTGTCTCAAAGAAATATGAGATAACATCAAAAGGTTAAGCTTAAATATAGTGCCTAGATGGACTTTGGGGATGTATGCCTCATACTGGGTCACCTTGCTCAGCCTTAACACAAGGGAAGGTGCTTAGTCTTACCACAACTTAATATGCCATGCTCTGTTGATGTCCATAGGAGGCCTGCCCCTTTCTGAACTGAAAAGAAGAAGTGAATTGGGGGTACAGAGAAGAAGTGGGGGAGGGAATAGAGGAAGAGGGAGGGAAACTTTGCTCAGAATGCAAAATAAATAAATTATTTATTTAAAAGATAGTGCCTAGAAATTATCTTCATGTGAATATGACTATCTATATACTCATAAATGTATTACAATGTAAAATACATTTTCCCCATGGTTAGAAGTAAAAAATAAAAGTTTGAAAATACTGAAATATATTGAGACTGAAAAACTGGAGGCAGAGGGGAACAATGTCTCAAACTCAGGTCCATGAGGGCTTCTCCTTGTCATAATAATGTACACAGCACAGAGCATGTCCTTAGTCTAATTGGAGACACTCACTCCATAAATCACCTCTTCTGGGACATCATCTCTGGCCTCCCTGCCCAGGCAGGGCTTATCCTGACCTCTCCTGAGCTACCCTTCCTGTCCTTGATCTGCTTGCCTCTGTGAAACAAGGCATTTGCTTACGTGTATGGTTTCTTGAATGGCTCTGTCATCCATGAATCTGGTCCCTGAGTTCAAATGTAGGAGACAGTCACTAAATTTGTCATTCAAAATTATAAATAAGGCAAGAGATTTCAATTGATTCACAAACTACCAGGTACAGTTTTAATGGAAGTCAGGATATTTATGATTTAGCTGGTTATGTTCAAGGAGGATCTTGGCTTTTTTACAACACACTAAAGTTTCAGAGGAAGAAGGGAAAAAGAAAAATGCAACTTCTACAAATCTAAAATAATTTTAAGTTAAAAATCTAACGAAAATGAAAGAGTTTAAGACAGACACTATCAGTGCATCCAGACAACAACTGTCTTGTGTCTAATCAATCCTGGAGGCACCTACATTGCAGCTTTGTAATTCACACTTGGAGGCCTTGGCTGGTTTGATTCCAAGATCACAAGTTAGGAACAAAGCCCAGAGTTACTTTTTGAAACGTGTTTGATAAAACATCAAAAATAGGAGCCAGTGGCTATGTCTGTGTGCAGTACATCTCATTTAGCAAAACTGATAAATTGCTAAAGACTTACAAGTTGGTCCGTGATCAGGCCATTCAGTCAAAATGCTAAATGACCCATGTAGTCCAAGTTCCTTCTGGCCATGAGAAAAGCCAGCTCTTTGCCCTTTACCCAGCTCACCACCTTTCAGGCATGTAGGTAGCTCCATGGCAACTCAGTCCCACTGCAGGCTTTCCCACCTAACTTTATCCTTTATTTAGAGTAGCAAATTCCAACCAGGTGGCCCATTTAGAAAGAAGTTCCTTGCAAAGTTTAAATGCACATTTGGGCACATATGTATAAGTGCTATCCAGAGGTTGGATGAGAGCTAGCCTCCCTTCTATGCCCCATGTCACAGCAGCACAAACTTTGATGCACTTATCAGGTCAGCTATTTGGTTCCCTTTTCAGTAGTTTGACAAGACATCTGATCAAGTGGTTTCAACATTATGGAAACACAAGTCTAAAATGCCGACATCATCTCTTGGAAAATCACGGAAGGACAGTCTCAAAACAGTGGAAAGGGAAAACCTTTGTAGCCTTTCTGTAGAAGATATGGCTGAGGTCAGTAGAGTCCTTGCCTTGACAGCATGGGGATCCCCAGAGTCCATGTAAAATAATTGGGCGTAATGGTGCACACTTGTAACCCCAGTGCTGATGAGGTAAACAAATATGTGTATATGGGGCCTGATGGCCAGGCAACCTAATCTGCTTG
The DNA here is from genome assembly GCA_004025045.1 of Sigmodon hispidus. Taxonomy (NCBI): domain Eukaryota; kingdom Metazoa; phylum Chordata; class Mammalia; order Rodentia; family Cricetidae; genus Sigmodon; species Sigmodon hispidus. Next base: position 58,580 of record PVIH01007868.1, read on the forward strand.
GCAAGTTCTTGGTAAAAATAAGAGAATTTGTCTCAGAAAACAAGGCAATTAGCACCCAAAAAATGGTAGGATTCTGTTCTCCTTTGGGTGATACGTACAAGTATACATGTGTACATTTATACCCACACATACATTTATACCTGTATACACATGCATTTACAAAAAAACCTGAAAGATAGAAAAGAGATAAGAAAGGAAGAGAGGGAGAAAGGGAGGGATGGATGGAGGAAGGGAAGAATAGAGAGATGGATGGAGGGAGGGATGAAGGGAGGGGACAATTGGTGGTCAGCTCCAATACTCAAAGGTTGAAGGGGAAATTGAAAAATTTGAGGAAAGGGTAGTTCTATGCCCTTCCTCAACAAAAGGTTAAAGGAAGAATACCCCAGATTAAATGGAGCCCCCATATCCACACCAGGCTGAAGACTTCCATTTCATCTAGGAAGTTCTCATTTGGCTCTGTCTCTGCTGCATCTCTACCAAGTCCAAAGTCAAGCGTGACCATTCAGTATAGCCCTCAGAATAAAGTATTATAGGATGATGATGGTACTGAATTCTATTCTAATTACTTTTTTAAACTATTATGCAACCTGGCAATAAAAATATATGCAAGAAAAAAAGAAATATAAAGAAGGGAAAAATAATAGGAATTAAGAAAGTCCTAGACTTCCATCCCAATTGAGACATAAGTAACTGTAAAGTGAGTAACAGTAAGTTAACTCCATAAGGTTCATTTTTTTTTTAACTAAAACTGGGAGTTTGGGTTTGGTATCCTTTATCGGCTTCTTTGTTTATTTCTTTGCTCATTCTTGGTTTCATTTAATTTTGTTTTTTGAGACAGGGTTTCTTTTTATATCTTTCTTCTGCCCTGGAATCTTCTCTGTAGACCATGCTGGCCCCAAACTCACATAGATCCTCCTGCATCTGCCTCTCAAGTGCCAGGATCAAAGGCATGTACCACCACTGCCCAGGTTTGGTAACCTCTGAGTCACTACTGTGTCTGAAGCTTGGCAAGTCTAAGTGATCCTTGCTTATAAGAATCACTGTTGATGGGGTCTGAATAAGCCAGAATGACTGTGCTATCCACAGACACTCCATATTTGGGTTCACTCACAGGGGAAATGTTTGAAATTAAGTTATGAGTGTGATGCGTATGCATGTGTGTGTGGGGATATATAATTGAGATGGGTGGTTATGAAGGTATATAGATGATAGTTGATAGACATAGATAGATAGATAGATAGATAGATAGATAGATAGATAGATAGATAGATAGATATGGTAAAAAGGATAACAGGTAATAGGTAGATTGTTATAGATCAATGATAAATACATAGATGATAGTCACATACATTTATCCACATGTATAATATACACATTCTCTATATTATACTGTATATATTCATACAGCGCCATGGGTATTTTAATGCCTAATTACACACCATTTCACAAACAACAGGAATTACCCTTCATTAGTAAAGAAGGGCAACCTAAAACATTCTAAAGGTCACATTTACACAAAGTATAAGGGACAGAGATGTAAGTGCATTAACAAAAACCAGGGACAGGCCATGGAGCTGCCAGAAAGATCCAGAATCAGAGGACAGGAAGGCTCAAGGAAGACATCCTCAAAGGCATCTACATGCAGACCACACTGGCCTGTGCATACTAAATGAGAGTCCAGACAACACGCAAGACAGTGTTAATGTGGATAAAATATGGATAAGGGGAAACAAGATAGAGGCTAAATGAATAAAATTGAGACATTGGAAAAACGAAACACAGCCCTTTGAGCCAAGTGACCAACATCAATATCCAATTCAGAAAAGTTGAAAAAGGTGGTGCACAGACTATTAAACACAGCAAAAACAGAGCTGCTTGAATGTTACTACCTTGAGCACCTATGGATGGACAGAGATGCAGGGTCCTCCAGATAAGCAGGGAAGTGGTACAGATCAAGTGAAAGACTGTACTTAACACAGGGTTGACCATAACCTAAAAGTACTTCCTGTCTGTATCTCCTCTATTAAATCAAGAACCACCATCTCTGCTTTTCTCCTTAGGTTCTTGAAATGCCATGTGAAGGGATGAATGGACACCTGTTGGGTGGTACCTCATCCTCTTTGCAATCAATTGTAAACACTGCTACATCTGGCTATTCTGTATCATTCAGTGAGGCTCCTGGGAAGGAAAAAGTGTTCTCATCAGGGAGTTTTGTCAAAAAGTAGCTTAAATGCAGAACAAGACACCAAGAGCCATCCTACTTCCAAGAATCCAAGCATCTTCATTTTCATGGAAAAGCAATCCCTACAGTACAAGATTGTACACTGTAAACTGATCCAATCCCTTTCCTGAAGGACACCCTCTGCCTCGACCTACCCTTCTGTCCTCTTGATACCTGATCCTCTCCTGTCTACTACTTGCACACCAAGTGAGTGTTACAGGCTGCTGTTTGTTCTCATTCCTGTCCTGTCTCAATGTCCATGGTATTACTCCTGTCTGAAGTTGCCACACCAACTTCCAAAGTACTATTGTACTTGCAGCCTCTAGCATTTCCAAATTGTTCTAATTCCACAGCCTGATCAACCTGGCTAGGACATTCATTTTTATTCTGCTATGATCATCCTCTCTGTTACTTTTTGAAAATTTCAAAGTAACAGATTCTCCATATAAATTTTTCCTATCAATTCAAAAGTATAAAAAGAGAAAAAAAAATAGCTCTTGATCTTGCCCTCGGGGTAAGCTAAAGGCATAATTTAGAAAAGGTAGTTTTGTGAGTGCTGAACTAAATGAGGTCTGGGTTTAGCTGGTTTCCTTGCGTGTAGAGACAGAACGTGAATAAGGGGGCAAATTAGCATTTTCTCTAGATATGTGACTTCCAAACTACACTGCTTAGGACTGTAGGGAGAAGTTTCCAGGCCAGAGAGGCAAGAGTCTTTTAATGCATTCAACTAGAAAACTTTCATATTTTATGTTTCTTGCACTCAAGATCCAGTAAGATAACACTAAAAGAAGGAAGGGAGGAAGGGAGGGAGGGAGAGAGAGAGGAGAGAGGGAGGGAGAAGAGAGGGAAGGAGAAGGGAAATGAAAGAGAAAAGAAGAAAGCCTCGATGCAAAGAAAAGTATTCCTTAGGGACTATCTTCCCTGAGTGTCTCTTCTCTCAGATTGGATTCTGGTGAGTGCTATGGAGCTGATGATTTGCGGTTATTCCCTCTGACAAGTGTCTGAAAGGCAGATGGTCTATGTTATTGATTCAGCAAAGATTAGTATGTTTTAAATAGAAGGCAAAAAGAAGTGGTTGGTCTGATATTCTGTTATGAAGTCTTCAAAATGATACAGTGAGATCCCTAGAGGGAACAGCAGTATCGTATATGCCTGGTGTATTCCTCAAAGCCATCGTCAATTACAGCTGGCCAACATTCACTAGGTACTGAACACAGCCTTGAACTGTACCACTGTACCGGATCCATTTCAACCATGGTTCCTAGTTACATTCTCCTAATGCTAGATGTTAGTTTGTGACCCTATCCTAGTTTGCTTTTATGTTTCTCTGATAAACACTATGACCAATAGCACAGAGGGGAAAGCATTGATTTACTCTTACAAGTTAAAGTCTATCACCAGGAGGAAGCTGAAGCAGACATGACAGCAGAACATTGCTCTCTAGCTTGCTCCCAGGTGCAGAGTCTGCTAGTTCTCTTTCTTATTCAATGTACCTGGACCTGCTAGGGATGATACCACACTGGGATGGACCCTTCTACATCAATTAGCAAGCAAGATAGTACAGTCACAAATATGCCTTCCACCAATCCCATGAAAGCGATTCCTCAGAAGGGGTTTCTTCCTATGTGTGTGAAGTTGATAACTGAAGCTAACTTTATCAGAGCTGTTGATGATAAATGTTGAGAGCTTAGTATCCTAACTCCCCCCCCCATTTTGCAAAAGAGAGTTGGGTATAAAATTTCAAAATATTGGAAGATGCTTCCTGTTATTATACTTTTTTCCCTGTGTCTCAGTTGCATTCCTGAGATGTTCTGCCCAGACGGGGCCACTGTGGCAGTGTTCCATATTATTGAATTGTAACACCACAGAAGTTCCTTCTTGCAGGTTAGGGAGATGGCTCTGTGGGAAAGAGTGCTTGTCACCCTGGAAGGAGGACTTGGATTAGAGTTTTCAGCACTAGTATAAAAAGCAGTTAGCTCCAATGCTAGCATGTGTGAAGAGACAAGAAGATCATTAGGGCTCTTGCTGTCCAGCCTAGCTCTAGGGTCAGTGAGAGATCCTATCTCAAGGGAATAAGTTGTAGAACATTAAACCAAGGCCCTTGACATGCACTCCACATGTTGTGCATAACACACACACACACACACACACACCCCAAACACTGACTTTCTTCATAGTTTCCTTACATAGAGGACCAATATCTAAGAGGTCTACCATCCTAACTTTTAAATAGACATTTTTATCCCAGAAACATATTTTCTTCCAGCAGATCTGACAACATCAGAGTTAAATGACTCCAAAGAAGTCCATGGTTTATGACTGATCACTGTATTCTTACTCCACAAACATTTTCCTTCGGCAGAGGCTGCTAATAACTAGTGCAAAGAGATCAAAAGTGGTATTTTATGACCACAAAAGCTTCCAAATAAGAAAAAATGAATGACATCATAGTCCTTTCATCTGTCTGAGTCTTCCTATGTCAGCATATGGAAGTAACTCTCATGATTTATGCCTCCATGAGTGTCAGAAGAAATGACTCTCCCTTCCCATGGCCACATGCAACACAGGCTAAACTTGGCTCCAGTTATAGAACACAGTGATTATTTAGTGTCTGCTGTGGGTCAGGCTATGTGCTAAGTATGAGATCTGAAGAGATAAATAGGGCAAACTTTCTATCTTTGTGAGCGTATACAATAGTGGGGAAAATATTTTTAATGTAGCTAGTATAAAGTATATTACAGAATTGTATTAGCAAAGAATATGCAGTTCACATTCCTGGCTGGAACGCCACTGCACAGTCTGCATGGAACTCTTTTCAGTGCCATAGTCATTTCCTCCACTCTATGCCTCAGCTTTGTGTGGAAAAGACTTAAGTTTATCTCACAAACACTTCTAACCCATCCACTCAAGGCATTGAAGACAGTCTCTAGCAAAAGTCTTGGTACATATTAACTGGCATGGAAAGCAGTGGAGTGTTATTGCATTGTAAATAATTGTCCCACCTACTGGTTTAATAAAAATGCTGTTTGGCCAAAGGCAGACAGGAAGTGTGGGTGGGACTACCAGACCAAGAAAATTCTAGGAATAGAAAGAACAGAGCAGAGATGCCAGAGAGAGCCAGATGAGTTGCCAGCAGAAGGAGAAGAAAGAAATTAAAATGCTGCTCTGAGAAAAGGTACCGAGCCACAGGGCTAAACAGATAAGAATTATGGGTTAGTTTAAGAGCAAGAACTAATTAGCAATATGCCTGGGCCCTAGGTCGATTAGCATAAAATTAATACAAGCATCTGTGTGTTTCTGTGGGGCTGTGAGTGGGTTTGAATGTCAGAGTTAGGCTGGAGTCTGAGCCAGAACCTCATACTACAGTAGAGGACAGGGTGTCTTTTTCTATGGGGTCTCTGCTTCTCTCTCTCTTCCTCAAGATGTCTGAAAGAGACTGAGATGTAGAGGTTCCAGCCATGGACACCTATTGCAGAACTGATCAGTAGGTTGGAGAAGAGAACACAGGAGTAGATGAAATCCCAGAGGTGATAGAAAGTACACAGAGGTGTGGCTGATGGCATCTAATTTTGTTCTTCCTGCCAGTATACAGGAGGGAAGATTCTGATTCTCATTTCTCCACTGTCGCGTTCTTCGGGAATCTTGGGATAAATCACTTCCACTCAGGTAGAAGTTTAGCAAGTGTCTGTGGGACTCCAGGTGCTGTGGCAAGCACCATGAAAACAAACAACAAATCACCTTAAAATTTTCATCTCCTGCTACCCAAAAACACCATAATGCAACAGGGAGAGAAGTATATAAACAAGCAATTTCAGCATGGCATTATAATGATAACAAAAGCATGCACTGGGGTGATTCGTGGGCCACAAAGTGATACTCCTGCTTGGGTAAGGTGCCAGCTTCTGAGTCTGTCTTTTTAGAGTTAGTCTTCATCATTGCCCATGCTCTCTTCCAGGTGGTTCCTATGGAGTAGGGGCTCCCATCCAGCCTCCCTCTTCCTCCCCTTTTCTTCTCCCACTCCTTCTCCTCTCTCTCTCTCTCTCTCTTCTCCCTCTCCCTTCCCCCCTCTCTCTCTCCTTCTTCTTCTCTCTTTCTTCCTCTTGGTCACAGCTAATCATGAGTGTTGGTGAGTAGGTTCAGGGAGGTAGGTAAAAGAAGCTAAGGTGTTTGTCTCCTTGGCTCTTTCTTTGAAAATTAAGAGGCTTTGGATTCCTGCATCCTTCTCTGATCCCAGGTTTGGTAATAGCTTCCTCATCTAAGGAAGAGGCAGGTGACAACTTCTGTGTGAGAACATCCATGTAGTTCTTACTTAACAATGTATGATTTCCCCAAATTGTGCTGCATCCCTGTAGATAATCTTTTCATTAGATACTTCTTAAGATAGCCATGAATAAGATATGTCTTGCTGTGACTAAAGTAACCTTAAAGTGACTGCCGTATGGATTATGAAAAATCACAGAAAAATGGTTTAAAGGGCTTCAACAGGAAGATTAGAGACTAAAAGGTGGGCAGTAGTGGGATAACAGACAACAGGCAAGAAGAAAAAAATAGAAGCAATATGAGATGCTGTGTCCTGACACATTGACCAGCACCAAGCCATGGTAGCCATGACAGTTGGGAAGAAAGGTAACACTGGAAGACAGAAGTCTTTCTCTTCCATACCAAGAAGCTTGGACATGGTTTCATGCTCCTAAAATGCATGAGATTAGGCTAGAGTAACCACACCAGGGAAGTAAGGTCTCCCTCCTCTCCTTATGGTGCCTTCTTTTCTTGCTTCATGAAAAATAAAAATAAAAGAGACTGCTATTCATCCCATGAATACTCCTAATCCATGCCTTTTGGGTGATGAAGTCAGCCCATAGCGCAAGTCTTTGTGAATGTCAATTGCTCAATTAATCCATGTTGACTTTAAAATTCTATGGTGGCATTATGAGACCCAAGTCAGAAAGGCCAGGCAATAGGCTACTGCAAAAGTCCAGATGTGTAATGTTTAGAAACATAACATAAAAAATAATTTTTCTCAACTAAGACTTTCCATTTATAGACATGGCCACATAGTAAACAAGAAAGGAGACACAAGACAAAATTATGGAACTGCAGTTAACAGGTGACAAGTTAGGTCAAGAGGTTAGTAATAGGGACAGTTGTGTGCTGGGTTTCCCAGAAGGAAGATGATCAGGACTACCAATCCACAGGAGAAAGGTTTTATAGGGATTCCAGAGAGCTGTTTCTCTTTTCGGTTGTTAGTGCAAGCTTAAGAATAATAGCAGTTTAGAATTAATATGTGTCATCTTACATTTAATGAGCTTCGAATCAACTGAGTAAGCTGATTCCATTAAATGAGCGCGCCATTCTTTAGCCAAGCATAACTCAAAAAAAAAAAAAACGCTCGTGGGTCCTTCATTCAGCTTAGCTCCCCAAAGCAGCCACCTATACATCCCCTCAATTGCTACTACTACCTATATGAATTCCATGCATACTTGTGTAAAACAGCCTTTTAAAGCTAAGTAAAACAGCCTTTTAACTGTGAATCTGTAGGGACAGTAATGGCGAAATAGGATGAAACATGTTTTCCTATTTGTACCTGAAAATTGTATTTTCACTTATAAAAAGTGACTGATTTAATTTTAATGAATTAGAAACCAAGGTGCTCTTTTTAAATCCATTGCACAGTAAGTTGGGGGATATGTAAGTGGTGGAAGGGCAGGAGAAATGAATGGTGGCTGAAGAATATTATTCTTAAAGTCAAGCTTCAAACGATATTTTGAAATCCAAAATTATCAACAATTTTTTTTGCCCTAACATATCTCCCAAAAGAATGGGCTCCGCATGGGTAAAGATTTAGACTTGGTGTGCAGCAGTTTCTTATTTTTGACAGACATTCATCACAGAAGAAAAAAAGAAGTGGGTCTAGGCTCCAGCTTTGGAGGTTAGCCAGAGTTCTATAAATAATGGCAGGTTGAACACAGCTGGGCTTCATCACGCCTATGGCCAAGACAGGAGGGATTCTCTGATTTGATTTTCCCATTAGCCAGTAACTTCTTCCAAACTTAGATGAGGACCTGGTTATAGTCCAGAGTTATCTTTTTCGTGGTCAAATCAAAGAAACAATAAAACAAATGAAAGGCTGGCATAGGTTCCTTCTCCCAGCTTCTTCATTCTGTACCTGTGTCTCTAACCCTTCTATCTCATCCTCATCCCTCACAGTCCTGGCAACTCAATGTGGAAAACCTGCATAATAGCAGAAGCCTACATATGCATCAGCTCTTTCATAAACCCACTAAATCAGAACTCTGACTCTCTCCATTCCAAAACCTCTAGAATTTTCTATCTCATTCTGTTCTGCCCTCATTATACATACGAGTCCTACCATCTACCACTCTATTTCACTATACTCTATCTTTTTTGGTGAAGTAAGGTGTCTTATTTATCACAGACCTAATACCTAGCTCGGGGTCTTGCTGCTAAGTGTTAATTTAGCACATGAGAAATAACAGTTTGCCTAATGTGAACATAGTGAGTTAGTGGCCATTACACCCTGTAACCAACCAAGCAATGCTAGTCAGCAAGAGAAAAGATTGAACCTGATGTAAAGGTGATCCAAGCTCTCAACACACATCTACTCATGTAGCCATCATGACAACAGGATTCCTATTCACAGATGAGGAAAGCTGAGGCATGACTTTGAAACTAGGACGCCTGTGTCAAAATCTACCCTATGGCCATCATGCCTCATAGCTTCATGATTTTTAGCAGACACAACTGCAGATGCCGGTGCTTTAGCAGATAGATGCCAGTGAGCATGTTCACATCATGTCAGCTTTATCCAATAATTGGTGCATTATTTAAACTCAGTAGGCTTAGTTTTCCTTGGTCTCTTTAGGGTGTGCTAGTAGATGTGGTTCGAGTGTATGCATATGTAGGTGTTGTGTGTGTGTGTTTGTGTGTGTGTGTGTGTGTGTGTGTGTGTCCCCATGTGGAGGCCAAAGGTGATCCTTGGAAGTCATTCTTTACCTGTCATCTACTTTTTGTTGTTGTGTGAAGTTTTGGACATGAATATGTGTTTAAGCAAATCCACCCACATCCCTATCCTTTCTCCTGCTTCTCTATTATCCCTCCACCACTGACTTCCTCTCAGCTGCAGATGTTCCTTTCTAGACCTGCTGAGTCCATTTAGACTGTTTGTATGTCCATCATGTAGGAGCAGCTACTGGAGCTTGGGTAGATACTTGAGACAGGCTCTTTCACAGAACCTGGAGCACACCAAGGAGACTGGGCTGACTGGCCAACAATCCTCAGTCATTCACTTGTCTCTACTTGATGCTGCTAGGATTACAGGCGTGTGCTACCACACTCAGCTTTTTTTATGCAGCATCTCAGGGAGCTGAACTCAGGTCTTCATTTGTGAAAGGCAAACACTTCTACTGTCTTGAGCACCGATTTAGACAGGTTGTTTTTCTCTGGAGTGTATACTATGACCTCACTTACTTTAAGGACTATTGTGCTTTGTTAGAAAGGCTGGGTTCAAGAAACAAACATGACTGTATCTGACTCTGTGGTAAGACCCCAATAATGTAAATGATGCACATCATTTGAGAACCAAATACACACACAGCATCTTGACCTGGTGTTTGTTTGCTTAGCTGTGTTGTCCAGCATTAGTCACTGAAAGCACAAGAGCTGGAATTCTGTGGCATTAAAAGCGAGATCTGATTCAAATCTGTGCTTAAAAAAAAATGTCACAGTGAAGTAAAGAAAACATTCATCTTGGAACATCTATATTAATGAATTTAATCACAGTTACTCCACTCTATCAGATATATAATTCAATATGCAAATTCAACATTTAGGTAACAGTCTGGGGATTTTTGTGTTTGCTTAATGAATTAGTATTGTCAAAATATTACAAAAAGGGGTTTATAACAAGGGAATCACTGGGACCAACAATCTATAACATTAAAAAATCAGCCACCAGTGTCTACAAAACACATTCGAAGTACTCAGAAAAGCCTGTGTGAGTTTTAATTTTAACACCAAATGAAATTTCTGAGGATTAACCGATCTCATGTTTAGTGAATATTGGACACATAGTCACTGTTTGTTTTAAGCCCCAGAGATCAAGGGCAGTGCCAAGACAGTGAGTGATAAAGCTAACAAAAGACTCTGAAGAAGAAAAAGATGGAAGCTGATTTACTCCCCTTCTCCCATTTACTGAGTAATGTTTTGTGCTTCTGGAAAAGTTTTAATGAAAATAAATCCCTTAGGTCAGTCTGACCTTCTCCAGATGGTTGCTGGTTGGGAGGACATGTCTCTAGTAATTCCATCAACGATTCTAGGGAGACAGAAACTGACTGGAGTAGCCCCGGTCAGGCCTGTGACAGTGCTAACAGCTGGACAGTCCAGTGGCAGTCTTGACTAAATATTCAGATCTGCCAGGAGCACCTTCCTCCCAGCATGCTGCTCAGAACCACAGGCCGTTCCATCACTGACCAGCTCTTGTCAGTTAGTGACATTATAAACTATGAGTTCTGCAACCTAGTTTTTCACAGCCAGGTCCATCCTGAAAAGAGTCTCCTTGCTGCTTCCCAGGTGAGTCTTCCCCCGCTGCCCAGGGTATAATTCTGACCATCCATGTTTTACAATGAACATATTTTGAACTCTCTATCATTTCAAGGAAAATAGCCAAATTCTGGGATTTGGGCCTTAAAAGCTACAGAGAATCTGTGCTCTCTGGCTGTTTTCTGTGATTTCCCCGGTTTCTTGCTTATATTTCTCCACACTAGTATTAGTTGGTTATATGCTTTCTTGTCAAGGTAAGTAAGACTTAAACTATTCTCCAGACTGTGCTCAAATGTTTTCACAGCTGCAACTTTCAGACAAGATGGGGAACATTCCCATGTCTCTTTTTTCTGAATGTCCTACTGCCCTGCACATAACTCTGCCAAGTATACCATTTATTTAGCTTAGCATGGTCATTCAGTCTTCTAATGGTGCCCAACAACTAACATTCAGACACAGTTCTCAGGCCTAAAGTTCTCTTGGGAAGCAGACAGTATTCACTATCATGAGTCTCCATGGTAAGGGTTAGATTGGGAGTTTCAGACAGCTATGGGAGGGTGTAGGGAGGACATTGGCTCTGATGGGCAGGGCAAGGGGAGGGGATTATGATAAGAGCAGATCCATCAGGAAAATCTGCTTGGATTATCTGAGATACAGACCAAGCTGGAGTTGATTTAATAAAGTAAATATAATAAAAAGCAAAGACCTAGAGGTGACGGGGAAGGACATTTCATAGGAGACAGACTTAATGGAAAAGGAAGGTCTCTACTTCTGGCTTGTTTGGTCTGGGATATCTGAGAGACTGGACACCTGAATCTAAACTCACAGAAGAGGTCTAGACTACAGATCCAATAGCTGGAATCCACAGCACAAATAAACAGTACTTAGGGAATCATAGGCTGATAAAATGACAGGGACCACATAACATTTCAGTCCCCTACATCAGGTGGACTTGTACTGGATCTCTTTAGTGAGGATTTACGCATGTATGTTTATGAGTTTGAAGTGACCAGCCTGAAGTTTTTCTCTATACTACTTTAGGGTTTAATTGAAAGTATTCAGTTTCTCATGTTCTAGGACTTTTATTCTATTATCAATTTGAAAATTGTCCCCGTATGCTATTTTCTCCCTCTGGAAGTTCAGTTAAATATATGCAGGACATTTTCATTCTGTTCTTGTATCTTTTAGCCTCTTTTCTATTTTTCATTTCATTGTCTCTAAATTGCTTTCAGGGTGATATTTTCAAATCTGTTTTCTGGAACATTCTGGAATGTTCTGGAACATGTTCATGCTGCCTTTGCATCCAATCTAGTTTGTACATAAAGATTTTAATATCATTGGCTATTCTTTTAACTTCTAACTATTGTTGGTTTGCTCTTTCTTGAGTCTTCCTGGTTCTGTTATCCATTTCTTACTTCTCTCATTTTTATTCAAACATCTGAAGGATATAAATACATAACTATATTGCTTATATTCTGTCAGTTACTTCAGTACTTACCTTCCTTTGTATTATAATTTGTTGTTTTTATTGACTTTTTTCTACCTACAATTGTTGTTACATACTCAGTGAGTTTTGACTGTCATCTCCAATTACTTCAGATTTTATGTAGTGCAAATTTAAAAGGACAAAACCCATGTGTATTCTTTGTCATGTGGATCCTAGCCTATAATGTATGTGTGTGTGTTTGTGTGTATGTGTGTGTGTGTGTGTGTGTATGTGTGTGTGTGTATGTGTGTGTGTGTGTATGTGTGTGTGTGTGTGTGTGTGTGTAGACAGAGAGACAAAGACAGAAAGTAAAGAAGGGGATAAAAATTGCCACTAAGAATGGGTTGGGCAGTAAACAAACATTATGAAACATGAAAGTGAAGAAAGACTTGAGAGAGAACATGGGAAGCAGGAGGTGGGGATAAGGGGGTAAAAATCTATTAATATGCTTTAATAATATAAATGATGGATAACACCTTTTACTAATTTGGGAAACTTCAAAATATAATAGAAAAAAAGAAGAAAAATAAGAACTTGTAGACATAGCTTTAAACTGCATTATGTCATAGAAAATTTACATTTGCTTTTGGCATGCATCTGTGGTTACAACAGGGCCAAAGGCCTTTTCGCTAAGAGGTTTATTTAATTCTCTCATCTTAATTATATAAGAGACCATGGATTATATATTCCAATCTTCTTCCAATTAGAAGAGTGAGCAAATAGAATAAAAATTCTTAGTGAAGTTTATTTTCTTTCCTTCTTTGAGTAAAACATTTCTATATTTTTATTTATTCTTCAAGAATTTTATACATGCACACAATGTATCATTATCATATCTACTCTTCTCTGTCCTATTCATCTCTCTTTAGTATTCTTCATCATATCTTCATCTGAACTTCAAGTCTTCCTATATTAATGAAGCAATAGATTGGAAAACCAATGGTCACTGGGGAAGAGTGATGTGCAATACTTTCCTCTGGATATGATAGGACTATTGTACACATGAGATCACAGAACTATAGTTACCTATATACACTCTTTGTGTATCAAGTCCATTTAAAAACATCATGGATTGGGAGGGGCTCCTAAATACCTCCCCCGACACACACACCTTTGCTGAGGAGCTTTGGGCAAGTGGTGACTGCTGGATGCGGAAGGGTTGCCTCTCTTTTCATTGCACATAGAACAGCTGGAGACTCTTATGCTATAAAAAGGTTACATTCTATATCATATGCCACACAAGTGAGAACAGCACCATTGTATAAGTGTCTGCAGTCTAATCGCCCAAGCACCCCAGTTCCCCAAGTTTCAGAGTGAAAACTCAGGCTCTAAAATAGCAGAACTTTGAGCCTGTTTTTCTCTGAAGATGAATAGGTGTAGTCTGTGAGTAGGTGCCTTTGACAGTGTCCCCATGAAAGTACATCTAGGTCCTCAGCACCAACCCCAGCCTCATTGTTTATTCACCTCATAGAACAACATATCCTTATCACTCATCCTCTCCACTGATTCTTTTTATTTCCCTGTGAACACAGCCTCACTTTACAAATTCACATTGAAGTATTTTATCTGGCATTTTTATCTGTTCTATACCTGGGAGGGTTTATCTGCCCATCTCGTATCGTATTGTTAAAGATGGAATCTGTTCATTTATGATCTAAGTTTTACAACCCATTTCTGGGCCATCCATCAGTCTGCCCTTACAGTTCATTTGAATTGAACAGGCTATTTCTCCACTTGCCTAAGACTGAAAAGCCTCCCAGAGGCGCAGGCTGTGTCTCTGGATCACTTAAAAGGTCTGTGGAGAGCTAGTCTCAGGCCCTCCCCTCCAGCTGGGTTGGCACTTTCCCTCCAGTGTGTCTGCAAGCCACTTGGTTCCCTCACTGTCATCGGATGCCTTCCTCAGCTCTGCTTGGCTGAGGTGTATGCTAGGAATTCTGAAATAGCTGTAATGCCAAGCAAGAGCAGTGTTTTCCAAGATTAATTATCACTCACTTTAAAAGTCAATTTTCTTTAAACTAGGGATGTAAATTAGGAAACAAATGAAAAATGGATCTGTGGGAGAACCACGTTTCTTGCTATTCAGCAGAAAATCGGCCGCAAACCCTGATTAAAATATCGAGATTGCTTCATACCTTGTTAATCTCCAGGGAAGTGGTGATGTCATTTAAAATTAGTGAAAATCCAGTGATGTGAAAGGCAACTCCAAATAGAGCATTTATTAATGCTAATTCACTAAACATATTTTTTTTTTTTTACCAATTCAGCGATAGTTTATGATGGTGGTGCCAACTGGTTACATATAATCATTTTTAAAACAGTTGGGGTGAAGGTGTTCTTATTAACTCTTGCCAGTTTCCTCATAGACTAGTATTAAAGCTAGTCCATCATCATTTTGAATGACTATCCATGAAATCTACTAGAGGAAAATAGATGGCAGATAAGTATATATAGTAATGGGCCATGGGTCTCACAACAATATCTGTGTACTGTGTAGAAGAAGATCCATGGGTCTACGAAGTCAGTTCTGAGAGGCAGGTATCCACCAGCATCAGAGCAGAGAGTTGTAAATGATGAGTGGAAACTGACCATCCTCATCATTGACCAATCTTTCCGATGATATTTATCCCATTCTTACTGGTCTTCCAGTGGGTAGCAGGTTAGGCAACACCCAGGGAAGTAGGTTTGGTTGCTAAAAACCAACTAGGACTTTGATGTCAAGCAATAAGGAAATGAAAATAGCAAATCTTCGGAATATGTCACAAGAGCAGTCATCCCAGGAAGAATTTCAGATTACACCAGTGTGATAGTTTTAATGTGAAGTACACCCTACAGACTCATGTGTTTGAATGCTTAGTGTCCGCTGGCAGATCTTTTAAGGAAGGCTGTAGAATCTTTGAGTGGATAGAGACATTCTGAAGAAAGTAGATCCTAGCTACCAGCCTTGAGATTCTATAGTCCAGCCCCACTACTGGTTTACTCTCTGATGCCTGACTGTGGATTTGGTATGAAGAATGGACTTCCCTTTTCTGCCTCCATGCCTTCTCCACCGTGATGCATTGCATCCTCTTAAACTGTAAGAGCGAACACACTCTTCTTCTCCTAAATGACTTCTTGACAGGTACTTGGCCAGGGCAATAAGAAAATAACTAACACAACAGTCTTTGAGGAATAATGAACAAGTTCTGTGTCCACAATACTGGGGGTCCAATCTACAGTTTAAGACATAGAAGCAGCAAGTTACTTCCAGGAGATCACAGAGAGTTACCAAAACAGCAATGATTGTCCAGATAGCTTAGAAGAAAAGATTGGTTCGAACACAGCATATCCCAGAGACAAGTGCCAAGCCAGTGTTTCTGTCAAGCCTGTGGTCCAGACCAATGCAACTTCCCAGTCTGTCTTGGTTCCATCTCTTGGGGTTGCGCTCATGGGTATCAAGCCTCCCTGACTCAGGCTGAGCAAGCTGAACATATCAGAGCAAGATTCTGAGTTCCATTAGAGAGCATTAGAAAACAAAAGTTCTCTAACATGCATCCCTGCTTTTCCATTTCTTCTCCGAGCTCTCCCACTTGTGTGTGTTACTTTCCTTTTAATTTCTTATTCATTCAGAATTGATTGAGTATGGGCCAGAAGGGCAATAGACTGCCCATTTATTATTGGTAGACTGGGGAGACTATGACCCCAATTCACCTCCTTTTATGTGGGGCAGATGTGCTGTCAATGATCTAGAAAGTAATATGGTCTGGTGGTCTTCTGCGATGATTGTGTGCAGCCCTGGGGTCTGGAGCAGCATGTCACGAGGGCTGGGATTGGTTCCGAGTGAGGCCAGATCACCTTTAAACCTCTGCCTGACGATGCATTGCCAACATTTTCAGATCAACAGACACGGGTGTTTTTCTTTAGCCTGCTCAGCAACTCTGTGTAAGCTATTCAGTGACTCTGTAATCTCATTCTCTCTCCCCTTCCTTCCTTCTTTCCTTTCTTCCTTCCCTCATTTCTTCCTTCCTTTCTTTATTTTTGTAAAGTTTTCAGTTCTTCATTACAAGGAAAATGTTTAACCGAGAGAAAGTTAAACCATTGTTTGTCTCCAGCTTGAATGACTCAGACACTGCTCACCTGCAGATGAATGTCACCTGTATGGTCACCAATGATAATGTGTACAGGGGAGTCCAGTTTCACTGACATCAAAGTTACAGATAGTCTGTTTTGTGGTTCATGTGTTCCTACGTGAGCACCTAGTCTGTGTGGCATTAAGATTGTTTGCACTACTTTCCCCAAAACCTCACCAATGAATTAGCATAATAAGAAAAATATTAACCCCAATTAATATATGAAGGACCCACATTTCAGATGGATTAGGTTTCTAAAAGTACAGAATTAGAACCCTTTTTAGGGATTGGGGAGGGGGGTTACAAAGACCTCTGCCCTTAGCAGTCTGGAAGTTTTACTAGAGGAAAACAAATAGCAGATAATTTTGTAAGATAAAGGATCTTGAACCTCACAAATATTTTCTGTACTGAGCACACCAGAGACCAAAAGTCAGAGGGGTTAGTTCTGAGACAGTAGGTAGCTCTAACAGAATGTTGACTGGGTATTTTGGTTATTGGACCATGTGTGTTGTTTGGTTAGAAGTAGGGGTTGGTTTGAGAATCATACTGTGGAGAGATGAGATGGAGATGTGTTGCTATTGCTCAGGGTCCTAATGGCTCCCTCGGGGGAGGAGCCAAGCAGGTTTGGTGTCAGTGACTCAGACACTGGGAGTCAGATGAAATCAAACAGCAGACACATTTACTCATCAATGAGAAGAGCCTTATAAACCCTCCTCCCAGCACACAGGCTGTGTCCCAACCTCATGACATTTTGGGGTCACCCTTTATTGGCTAGGCATGATCAGGACCTTTGATTGTGCCTATTGCTAGGCCCTCAGGCAGACTACAGGTTGGCTCATAAGGAAATACATTGTGTCCATGTCTTGACAACTGATTTGAGCCTTTTTTTTCAACCCTGTGGGCCTGTCCTACCTGTTATACTCATTAACCTTATTTTATAACACAATTTTACAGTTACACCTTTTAACAACATTCTCTCAGACTTTCTTTTTCATACATTTTTATTCATAATCAGATGATAAGCTCTACTAGCTCTGTTGATTTGTAATGGTTCCTAAAACAGCATTGGATTTACAGAAAAAAAATGTAAATTAATTATCAGGGACCAGGAGTGCCTGTGAAGAGACCTTCCAGGGGAGCAGCAGGGTCCCTGCTGCAGAAAGGCTGCCCTGTTTCTGACCCTCCAATGACACTGAAAGAGTCTCGGTCCTGCTAAATACATTGAGATGATGAGGAAATGGAGACTGAACTGAGCAATATTGGGACCTTGGGACCTCCTGCCCATGCTGGGGAGGAGATGGGGAGATGTGGAGAAGAGAGAGTGACCTGAGAGGGTGGGAGGGGGAAGGGACCTTGAATAAGAATATACATGGATAGAAAATGTGACTTTATTCATAATAAAAAAAAAAGAAAACATGTGACAACCCAACACTGAGTGACTCTCTCCCACTAATCCAAAGGTGTAGGATCTATTTGTCACTTGTCAGTTCAGAAAGGCCTTGGTGAGCTGGGATGAAAGCCCCGTTTGTAAGGTGCTTGTTTTGCCAACATGAATACCAACCAGAGTTCAATACCCTCTACCTCTATAAGGAAATCTGGCCATAGTGGGTTAAACTTGAAAGTTCATGTGCTGAACACACAAGAAAGGTGGATTCTGAGGGTTTGCTGAACAAGGACACTAGCCAATTTGTCAAGTTCCAAGCCAATGAGAGAACTTGTCTGAAGAAAATAATTAGGTAGATGGCACCCGAGGAAGGACATGCACAGAAGTGTACACACACCCACACCTGCGTGAAGACGTATCAACAAACAATGACATTTAGGGAGGGACTGATTTGAGTATTTGCTTCAATATTCCACATCCACATAAAACAGCAAGGCATAGTGGCTGTCTTGCTCTCACCTTATGTTAAAGCCAAGAGCACTCTAAGTATGAGTACAAAGAAATAAGAATTCACATTCAATAAGAACTGACAGAGTTTTAAAAATTGTGACCAAAGATCAGTGGCAATGGTACTAGGGAGATGGATTAGTAATTAAAGTGTTTGCAGTGACTTCAAACCTCAGAATTGTGCAATAATAACCCCAGCTATCAGAAGGTGGGGCTTGGTAGATTTCTCAGTGACCAGCCAGCCTCACTAAAATTATGTGTAATAGTCTAGTGAGAGATACTGCCTCAAAAAGGAATAAGGGTAGTAGAGGGCATCCTGAAGAATATAGCCGAGATCAACTTTTGCCCTCCCAACACACACACACACACACACACACACACACACACACACACACACACACACATACTAAGCCTCTGATTATCAAAGATTGGAGTGTGGGCCATGTAGGACTCAGCAGACAAGCCCAGGAAAATGAGAAATCAAGGTCAACAGCAGGTGGAACATGACCGTGAACATGGCTTCCCCAGACAAAGCAAAGCCTCTGGAGTCTCCTACCAGCTGGGGTTGTGTTGGTGTTGGAAACAGCTTATGTTCATATTTTTTTATTCTTTTGCTTTAATGAATGGTTTCTCTATATTCCCTCTTGCCCCCTCCCCTTCTCTCCTGTTCTATGAACCTTGTCAAGAACAAATAGAGACTGATAGTAAAAGCAGCAGGAGGACATTTCAGAAATAAAGACAAACACCAAGTATGCTTAGGAAGTAGCCTACGTTTGTCACGGTCCATTAATATATGCTCTGCTTTCTCTTCCTCCTTCTATTTTATTTGGAAATTTCAAAATGGCCAGTTATAACTTTTTAGAGTTGTGGTAGATGGTATCTGAGTCCCGTTTTGTGACTTAAAGAGTTTATAAAAGAATTTGGAAATCCCAGTCTAAGGGATGCCTTTTACAATAATGAGCATGAGAGCAAGAATTCACAATAGGCACGCAGAGCAAAAGGAAAATTCAGGCAGTCTAGAGGAGCAGGCAAAGAGCTGGGAGGATGAACTCCTGGAGAGTAGGAACACTAGAGAGTGGGAACACTAGAGAGTGGGGGCATTGAGAATGGGAGCACTAGAGAGTGAGGGCACTGGAAAGCAGGAGCACTAAGGAATGGAAGCACTAAGGAATGGGAGCAGGGAAGCAATGTGATTGAGCACTGTGCTCTTGTAGGCCATGGCCAATGAGCAAACCTTGAGATGCTGTATCAGGTTCAATAATCAAGACTTATAAAACTAGCCTTTTGAGATGAAACTGACCAAGATAGATGCATAGTTTTGTTGAACCAACTGTGTGTCTGCTAACTGTCCTAAGTTTAATTTAGTTTAAGAGATCACATTGATGATCCGCCATAAGAAGGTCATAGTAGGTACCTTGGAGAGATCTTTGATTGTACTTGCATCACACTTGCTTCAAATACAGGTAATAACCTGTATTTGAACCCTACAAGTCATATAAAAACCTTCAGTTCTAGTGACATGCTCCTGTAAATCCACCCTGGGGATGGGGAGATCGGAGGATCCAAGGCATGGTGGCCATGTTAGCCTACTCTACTACACAATCTACAGGCTGGTGTTTCTTAAACACGAAGAGAACAGTATATATTAGTCAGTGTTCTCCAGAGGAACAAAGATTATAAGATGGTTTAAGAATGACTTAAATGAGTTTCAGCTAATCTAACTATGACTGTCTACCAACAGAAAGTCCTGGAGTCCAATAGTTGTTCAGTCCATGAGGCTGATATCTCAGATGGTCTTCAGTAGATGCTGGAATCCCAAAGTGGGCTTTAGTGCCTGTGAAGGTACAAACTTGCCAGCAAGATCAATAGCAGCCAGTGAATAAAGAACAAGCTCCCTTCTTCTTGTCCTATAGAGAGGCTGCCAGCAGAAGGTGTGGCCCAGATTAAAGGTGGATCTTCCCACCTTAAAACATCTGGATTAAAGATGGATCTTCTTGCTTCAAAGTCCAGATTAAAAGTGAGTCTTCCCACTTTGAATGATTTAATTAAGAAAAAATTCTTCATAGTTGTACCCAGTCATTTTGGTTTTAGTTAATTTCACATGCGTGTGGTGAAGTTGACACCAAGAATAGGCATCACACAGTGCCTGAAGAACAATACTTAAGGTTGACCCAGAAGTCATACAGTGGTGATGACAGACTGTACCTCAATTAGGAAGGTACTTAATATTTCCCAGACACTCTTTCTCAGAAGCACACGCTTACCTAGGTACGCTGAGCTAAAATGCTTTAGTGTCTCCCTCTAGTGTTACCTTCTTTCTGTACATCTGTGTGCATGTGCATGTATGTATATATGTTTGTGTTTGCAGACATATGTGATCATGCATTCTGAAGGTATACATACTGGTTTTTTGTGTGTATGTGTGAACTTTAAGTGGCAATTAAAAATATGGTTCCAGGTTGGCAATAGTATTTTATATCTTTAATCTCAGCACTCAGAGGGCAGAGGCAGGCAGATCTTGAGTTCAAGGCCAACCTGGTCTACTTCAAGAGTTCCAGGAGAGCCAGGATTACACAGAGAAACCCTGTCTCTAAAAACAAACAAGCAAACAAAAGATGTGGTTCCTTAGGTGCCATTCACCTTGTTGTTTTAGAGACAAGCTCTCTCACTGACCTGAACCCCACAAAAAAGTTTAGACCCACTGGCCAGTGAGCCTCAGGGATCTGCTTATCTTCACCTCCATGGCAGTAGACACAAATGCCTGGCACCATGCCTGGCTTTGCTTCTTTAGGATCTAGGGACTCAAATCTAGGTCTCCACAGGTGCCTTAGCAACTGAGCCATACCAGGGTCTCTAATGGTCCTTCCTTCCAATCAAATACCCTCTTTCTTTCTTCAAAAATGCTGTAGATCATATCATGTTTACATAGTAACACTTCAAATCATATTAATATGATCAAAATGTAAAAGACTAAGCTTTTGAACCAAAGAATGATATTACCTGTTACTCCCCACAGGTGTTCCCTTCAGTGTTCATGCAAGTGTAGCAACCCCTTGATTGTACATGTCTTACAGGGAGAGTTGTCATCCAGAAGAGTATGTTGAGATCTGCAAGGAATGCCAAATAGCTCTGTCAGTGGAGCGTGAGACTCCTAAAGGCCATAAGAAGTCCTAATGTAAAATAAAAGTTGCTTTTCTTTCAATGCCCTGCACACTTATTGATGCTGGATACTTGTATGGGTATGAATCTTTGGAAAACAGTAATCTAGCTCAATGTTTTTCCTAAGCTCACATGCATGGAAATGAAGACAAATAGACAAATCAAGGGATGTAGCGTGACTAAGATCTATAGATTGAAAATAAAGCTAAGGCCAGAGATGGTTGCTTGCTACTAAACTTCCACCCCTTCCATTTCAATCTCATACCTATAGTTTACTGTGGCTCACACTGTACAGAGAGAGGGTGACAATGAACTGACTCTAGGTCTTCTCACAATGGCTAGTCATTCTCTAGGAAGACCGTCCTGGCTGTGCAGCTGATTCCAGCAGCAGAGATCTCTAGGCAGGGTGTTGTCAGCTTTGAGACACAGGAGTGTTCCCTGAGGCAGAAAGTCAAGAGAGAGTACAGTGCCTCAGACATAATATCATAAATTGTCTCTGAAGACCCAAGAAGGTAGACAGGTGATAACAGAAAAAAAAATCAACAGACTGACTTCCAGGTCACCCTCATCCAAGTGACAATTCTCCCCAGGGAGATCTTTGCCACTCTACTATGGTTGGATAGGAGAGCAGGCATGTATAAGCCAGGCTCCACTGGAAAGAAGTTTGGCTCAGACCTGCTGTTGAGAAACTGAGGCAGATTTGATGTGAGAGAAATTGACTTGGAAAAAGTATAAGGATAAGGATAAGACCTAGGCATCACAGACTAGAAAGAAGGACACTCTTGGAAGTTCAGAGTCCTGGAACAAATCATTAAAACAGAGGCAGACATGGCAACCAAGGGTCTATGGAGCTCTATACCAGGGAAGGAGACTGTTCTGATCCTGGGACTGCATTGGCACTTTGGGTGGACAGGTAAGTTTCCCCTAGTAAATCCAAAAGAACCTGGATTGTCTACAGCCAAGCTGCAAAGTGAATCCCATTTACAAATACCCCCCACTATTCACTCAGTGTCACTGATTATAATAGCTTGAGATATGTATCATGTTTGGGGACTAAAAAAGTGATTATAGATTTTGTGGTCTAGCATGATGCAGAAACATTGACCAAATGGCTTATATAATTGGACAGAAATTACAGCAGTGATGAGTATATGAAAGGACACTATCAGGTGTTCAGAGAGTTTGTATTAGAGGTATATGACATGGTCAGGAGTGGGACAGGCTGTTCACCCTGGAAGATGTGAGCAAATACAAGGGAATAATGCCTAGAAGAAAAAACTGGAAGGCTCAGGGCAAGAGCTCAGGGTACCATTTTGGTCTTGGGGACTGAGGAGATAGCTCAATTGGTGGAATGTTTTCTGAGTTTATATGAGGACCTGAGTTTGGATTCTGGTACCTTCATTTAGAAAAAACAAAAAAAGATACACCTTAAAAATCAACCCTGGGTAGATGGAGGCAAGAAGATCCTTGGACCCCACTTGCTGGCCACTTAGCTGAATTGATGATCTCCAGGTTCCATTAGCAACCCTACCTCAAAAACTAAGGGGGAAAAGAATTGAGGAGGAAAGCAGACCTTGAACTCTGACCTCATTGTACACACACACCCAGGAGAACACAGCTGCACACACTCCTAAATGCACACTCATATGCCATACCATGCATCCAAAAGGCCACCTAAGGAAAGACCACACAAGAAAATTAGCTTTTATTAAAGCATGCTATCATTATATTATGAGGAAATTGAAGCCAGCAAATGTCTTAAGCAAGAAGATATTATGTCTACATTTGTGTGCGTGAATGTGTTGACATCTATTACGAGATGTTTTGAAAACACATCAAAATATGCCAGTGGAATGAATTCCCATTCCACACATTTCCCATCTTCAAGGACAATCACAGACTCACCTATCTTATTTGATCTTTCTTCTGACTGTTGCTTTCATGAAATACTTGAAAGTTAATCCCAATGGTACAACTTCATCTAGAAAAGTATCGGTATGCATCTCCAGCTGGCAAGAACACTTTTTTTTAGATATATTTTTTGAAATAATAACTCTGGATATACCCCCAAAGAAAAAAAAATATATGACCCTACAGAGATATGGGTAATTTTGTTGAACTGCGCTAGAGGAAAGATTTTCTTGGACACAATCAGTGAAGGCAGCAGTAGAGATATAGAGTAAACTTGAAAGACAGTTATGAATTAAAGCCCACAGGACCTGGTAAGAAACTGGATATCAAAGGAAATAGAAGGTGTGTACATGGTGATCTCAGATTCATAGATAGGCTAATGATGGACCAACTCTGGGAGGCAGGTGGGAAGTATATCTAGCTCCTCACTGAATATGTTAGCTTAGCAGCCTTGAAGACACACTGTCTGCTAATCTGACGAACATAAAGTCTCCAACTAGGGAAGTCCTGCCCACAGGTGTGCATATGAAAGTATCCATCAAAGAAATTCCATGGAGGCCTTGGGGGTGTGTCTATGGGTTTCCACTGCTTACAATTCTCAGCTCATACTCCATCACTAAGGAAAGTCGGGGCGGGGACTCAAGGCAGAAACTTCTGTAGAAGCCATAGAGAAGTGCTGTTGACTGCTTGTTAACCATAGCCTCCTCAGCCTGCTTTCTTATACCTTCCCGCCTGCCCAACTGTGGCAGTGTTCACAGTGGGCTTGGAATGCCCGCATCAATCACTAATTAAGAAAATACTCCAGGAGTTTGCCTACAAGTCAGTCTTTGGGGGCATTTTTGACTCCTTCTTCTCAGAAAAATCTAACAATCTAACTTCTGTCAAGCTGGCCAAAAAAAAAAAAAAAAAAAACCCACCAACCAACCACATAGCATAGCAGAACTGAGGGGAAAGATATTTAAAGGAGAGGTCGGGGAATGCTAGGACTAAGGAAATCTGCACTTACTGGCTAAGTAGAGAAACATATTTCTGTGAAGAAAATTAAAAAGAATTCACCTCAGAGATATGAAAAAACTCAAGAAGTCAAAAACTTTAGTTAAAAAAAAATCATAAGCTTTCTCCTGAGTAGTGGCTAATCTTAATTTCTAACTTGATTATACTAGCATTAACTAAGAGACATTCTTCTGAGGCTTCTGTGGAACATTTCCAGTCAATATTAACTGAGTAGAGAAGACGTTGCCCATAGCAGGTGAAATCCTTGATTGGCAGCCTGGCTCTAAAGAGGCCCATGGGAAAGGCAATACCGCTTGCTCACCTACCTTTTGTGTTGCTGGTAAGTGCATCAGTCCTATTATTTTGATGGTGGCTGACTTGCATCATTTCCATTAGAACCCAGCTTGGTCAGTCTTTCTTTTTTTTCATTTATTATTATTATTATTAGCAAAGAAGTCACACTTTCTATCCTTGTATATCCTTATTCAAGGTCCCTTCCCCCTCCCACCACATCAGGTCATTCTTTCTTCTCCACAACTTCCCATCCCCTCCCTGGGCAGGCAGCAGGCAGTCCCAAAGGTCCCACTGTCCCAATATTGCTTAGTACAGTCTCTACTCCTGGCAGATCCAGTTTTCTCCCCCCAATCTCAAGAGTGAGTCAGGTGTTCCTCTAGGGGTAGTGGGATCCAAGGAGTCAGTCCAAGGTGTTTTTGATCCCAAGCTGTTCAGTGGTTGTGGTTTGCAGTTTGGGCATGCTTTGCTTTTTTCTTGTTTGTTTGCTTGTTTGTTTAGAGTCCACTAATGAGTGAGTACATCCCCTGCTTATCTTTCTGGGTTTGTGATACCTCCCTCAGGAGGATATTCTCCAAATCCATCCATTTGCCTACAAATTTTAGGATATCATTTTTTCTTACTGCTGAGTAATACTCTATTGTGTAGATGTACCACATTTTGTTAATCCATTCTTCAGTTGAGGGACATCTAGGTTTTTTCCAGGTTCTTGATATTACAAATAACATTGCTATGAACATAGTTGAGCTAATACCTTTGAAGTGTGACTGTGCATCTTTAGAGTATATACCCAGAAGTGGTATTGCTGAGTCCTTGGGGAGATCGATTCTCAATTTTTTGAGAAACTGCCATACTGCATTCCAAAGTGGCTGATCAAGCTTACACTCCTACCAACAATGGAGGAGTGTTCCCCTTGCTCCACATCCTCTCCAGCATAGGCTGTCCTCGGTGTCTTTTATCTTAGCCAATCTAACAGGTGTCAGGTGGTATCTCAAAGTTGTTTTGATTTACATTTCTCTGATGGCTAAAGATGATGAGCACCTTTTCAGGTGCCTTTCAGCCATTTGTAATTCTTCTGCTGAGAATTTCCTTTTTAGATCTGAACCCCATTTTTTGATCGGGTTATTCAAGGTTTTGGGCTCTAGATTCTTGAGTTCTTTATATATCTGAGAGATCAGTCCTCTATCACTTGTAGGGTTAGTGAAAATCTTTTCCCATTCTGTAGGCTGTCGTTTTGTCCTATTGACAATGTCGTTGACCAAATATCATTGGATCTCCAGGAATCCACCAGGCCTTCATTAGCAGATCTTTACTGCCAAGGAATCCTGCATCACAGCATCCAATCTTGTGGACTGAACAAGACCCACATTTCTAGCCTCTGTGGTATGCAGACAGCCATGGTTAGACTACCTAAGCCATATCATTTAAGCCAATCTAATGAGTCACCTTTGTAATATGTATCCACCTTTTCAGTTCTCTTTCTCTGACTCATATTTTTGGGGAGTACAGGAGGCCCTCAGTGACCCTACTGTTCAATCACGAGAAAGAATTATTTTAATACTTGTAATGCATGAGTATCCCCAATCCCATCCAACACTATTGTGGAACATCTGTTAACACTGTGAAGATGTATCTTTGGCCAGGCACCTTATGTTTGGTTTAACAAAGAGCTGAATGTCCAATAGCTAGGTCAGAGGAGGTTAGACACAACTTCCAGGGACAGAGAGAACTCTGGGAAGAAGGTAGGTGGGGACACCAGCCCTACTCAGAGGAAGCAGGATGAGCAATATGAAGATGCCAGTGAGACTCTGAAAAAGTAGGACATATAATACAGAACATAGGTAACTGAGCCACTTGGAAGAATGTAGATTAATGGAGACAGGTTAACTTAAGTTATAAAAGCCTAAGCAAAGGCCAAGCTTTTCTAATTAATAAGTTTTTGTGTTGTTATTTGGAGACTGTCAGCTAATGAAAAAGCTTGCTATACCCTACCACACATATGTGACACTTGCAATCAGTAATCATCTCTGAATGTCTAGGGATTATGATGCCTTTATACTGAAAATGAATGAAGTTGTTCATAGAAATAGGAGAGACATCCACCTTCAAAAGATAGGAATTCATGGGGATGGAGAAACAGCTTAACAGGGAAGAGCACCTGCTGTTCTTGCAGCACACATATTGGATGACTCAAAATTTCTATCACTCCAATTGTGGTGATCTGACACCCTTTTCTACATTGTTTTTTGGCATTTTCATTCACATGCCCACATATGTATGTGCATGCATACACACATAATAATAATAATAAATCTTATAAACAAAAGAGTGGAATTTGGGGGTTAGGGAATTGGCTCAGTTGGTTAATAAACTTGGTATCCAGGCATGATGAACTTAATGCAGATCCCTATTACCCATGTAAAAAGCACATATTTGTAACCCTAGCCCTGGGAGACAGAATGAGAGCCACAAGAAGATCCCTGAAGCTCTTTGGCTAGCCAGACTAGCCAAATCAGTGAAACCCCGGGTTCAATGAGAGAATCTTTCTCAAAAAGTAAGTGGTAAAGCAATTCTGGATGATATCTGATGTCAGCACCTCTGACATCCACTTGCACCCACACATGTGTACACTCACACCCACAAATGCATATGCACACACATGAACATATATAAAATACATACACAAGAACACATGCATGCACGCATGCACATGTACACACACCAAATTCTTGCTCACATAAGTTACACAATGATCTCTACAGGATTCATTTCCAGACCTACAAGCCTCCAGAAGCCTGTACCTGCCCTCTGACCCTCCATGGTCTCTTGGAGCTCAGTATAGACAGGACAAAATTAAATACAGCTGGCATTTGGATTATCTGCACCGCATATCATCACACTGCCCCCTCTATTAGTATGGACAGAAAGCTAACTGAGTTCACTTATTAAAATTTTTCTTCGCCAGAAATATTGTTAATGGCATTTTTAATCAGAATTAGCCTGCAGTGTGTGTCAGTGGTGTTCATCAGCTTTCAGCCTTGGGCTCAGGCCTATGTAACTGGCTTCTGTCGTTTTAGTTAGAGATGGGAGTAAATACACCAGTAAATCACAAAAGACAGGAAGTATTCTGTAGCAAAGGATGCACGGAACTATCATAGCTCGCTGCAGCAGTAGCAAGAGCAGGGGCACTGGGCTCATTGAAATCAGATAAAGGGAGGAAAACAAAGTGTGTTGTAGGGGATCCAGAGATGGCTGACATTAAGAGTATATATACACTGCTCTTGCAAAGAACCCGAGTTCTATTCTCAGCACCCATGAAGCTCTCAACTTCTTTTTAATCCAGATCCATGGGCTCTGTTACCCTCTTCTGACCTCTGTGGGCAATGCACTCACATGCATATACTTACATATAAGACGGTAATAAAAAATAAAATATTTAAAGCATGATGTGGATAACCAAAAGTCATGGAATCTCCCTCCACCCCTGTGTATTTGTTTGTGTCAGGATACATATACTTGGCCAAGTATTTTCTTCTAGGTGTTTTCTATTGCTCTCCTATTTGTTCAGACTTGTTCTCTCATTGATCCTGGAGCTCACTGTTTCAGCTAGCCTGGTCAAGCAGGAAGTCCCAGGATCTACTGTATCCCCTTAACCATCCAGTGTTGTTACACAGGAATGCCACCTTGTCTGACTTTTATCTAGGTATCCAAAGTAAGGTCCTCATGT
This sequence comes from Sigmodon hispidus, assembly GCA_004025045.1. NCBI lineage: Eukaryota > Metazoa > Chordata > Mammalia > Rodentia > Cricetidae > Sigmodon > Sigmodon hispidus. The sequence goes on from PVIH01007868.1 coordinate 86,924, forward strand.
TTGACTAGAGTCTTAGTTAGGGTTTCTATTGCTTCAAAGAAATACCGTCACCAAAAAGCAAACTAGGGAGAAAATGATATATTTGGCTTATACTTACACTTCTTTATTGCTGTTCATTACCAAAGGAAGTCAGGGCAGGAACTCAAACAGGGAAGGAACCTGGAGGCAGGAGCTAATGCAGAGGCCATGGAGGGATGCTGCTTACTGGCTTGCTTTCCCTGGCTTGCTCAGTCTGCCTTCTTACTGAACCCAGGGCTGGCACCACCCTCAATGGGCTGGGCTCTCTCCAGTTGATCACTAACTGAGAAAATGCCTTACAGCTGGATCTCATGGAAGCATATCCTCAACTGAGGCTCCTTCCTCTCTGATGACTCTAGCTTGTGTCAAATAGACACAAAACCAGCCAGGACAGCTAACAAGCATTTTAGCCACTGAGCCATGTCCTTACTCTTCATGGAATTCTGATGAATGGAATACAGTAGAATGAATACTTGATGACTAGAGAAGGCTCCAATCTAAACCTTCTTCTGTGATTTTTTTCATATCACACATGGAGAAATTTCAGGATACCCCACTTCTGTCTACAAAACCAGAGGAAGGGCAAGGCGATGTCTAAGCTCAGAGAGTATGACAAGCTGAGGACCATTAGCTTAGAGGGTTCTATGTATTTGTACACGGAACTACTGGAATTCTTGGGTCCTCATGGAGTCTAAGCTGGCACAGTGGCAGATTGTGTCCTCTGCCCACCTGCCAGTGCCTCTCCTGCACGCTGAGGACAGAAGAATGTAGCCTCGGTTCAGGGAGGCATGAAATGTCTGTCCTTCCTCAGCACGCCTTCCTGACATGTAGCCATCTACTTAAACCAAACCTTTCCTTCTCTGTACTATATGGTTAATATTTAAGGATTTTGACAGGTTTTAAACATCGAATGTTTTATCTGGTAACATAAATAAAATCTCTCATCAACTAAATAAACTGCAACATCCTCTCAAAATATGGTTTTATTCATGGTGTGCAGTCTCTATACTCCACAAAGCTGCTTACTGCTTGGTCTTAGTGAGGGTGAGTTACCCGAAGGCAGAGCCCATGTCTGTTTAAATTTCTAGGTCTTCACACTGCTCCTGCTTATTAATTACTGAAACTTAATAAATACTGTTTTTTAATAAATGAAAGGAGCAAAATCCCCAGTTCATTGATTTTATCACTTAGTTAACTTGGGACACTCTCATAAATTAGATCTGCAAGGGTCATAAAGTTCATCTATCTAGTTCTGTCTTCTCAATTCACAAAGAAAGAAACTGAAACCTGTGAGCATCCCTCACCTGACTGACCATGGTGGTTTTTTCATCCTGTGAGGTGCTCTGTGTTTAGCAGTACATCACACCAAGCATGTTTTTGTTCTCACTGTCTAAGTACTAGCCTCACACAATAACAAGCCAAGGAATGGGCATCCAGCTCCTCCAGGAGATGCCCAGGATCCCAGGCTATGGGAACTAAAGTGAAAATGGCCATGTAAGCACAATGACCTGAGTTTTAACCCTCAGCACAGATGTGAAGAAAAATCTTGGCTTGTGCATTAATCAGCTTCAATTCTGGGGAGGTAGAGATGGGAGGGTCCCCAAGGCTTGCTGGCCAGACTGTCTATTTGAGTTGATAAGCCTAGGTTCAGTTAGTGACCCTGCTTCAAAACATAAGGTGGAGATTGATTGATGAAGACATCTGCTGTCAACTTCCCTCTTCCACAAGCTTGTACATAAATGCGTGCGCGCGCGCACACACACACAAACGACAGACACATGAGTTCTAGGTCATGAGACTTTCTCACCAGAGAAACCAGAAGGTCTCCACAGATAATGAACATTCAGCATCACTTTTTAGCAGCAAACTTACCAGAGACTGAGACAGAAACAAATCTAGAATGCTAGCTCTTACCCCCCAACTCTTCCTGACACTTAGGACCTATGTTCTAATTTTGGACTTTCTATCTCCAAAGACTCTCCAGAGCCTATAACCAAGATACTAAAAGAAAATGTGTCCTAACTCATTCACCTACATAAATGTAACATTAGCTATGGCTTTCAGCCCTGTAATAAAAATTTCTGCCTGAAGCAGCCGCCATTTATAACACAATAGTGTGCATGTCAGATCCCAGCTCCTTTCCTCTTCCAGATGTCTAGACTGATGTTTCTATCTTTCTCTCTGCTGATGTACTTGAAACCTTGAACTTCACCTCTATCAACTTTCACTTTTTGCCAAGTGTTGCAATTATATTTTCAAACAGAGCTTGTCTTCCCCCAGCCCAGCATGGGGTGAGGGACTGACCCATGTATAACCAGCAACTAAGAATTCCCAGACTCTGTTTTCTAACACCATTCTCTTGGTGTTTCTCACAGAGCAGCTTCAAGTTAGTCCTTACCCATAGACTTTGCATACACATTTGATCAGGCATCTAACTGAAATCTTGAAGTCAGAAGCTGAAGGAAATAGCCTGGGTTTTAATGGAACAACTAAGATAATTGTTCCTACTAGGGTTCTTCACAGAAATCTCCTTTGTGCAATTGCACACAAGTGTGCATGCATGTAGAATCCAGAAGACAACCTCATCTGTCATTCCTCAAGTGCTGCCCACTTTGGGTTTTGAGACAAGGATTCTCACTGGCCTGCAAACTTTCCAAGGCTCTGCCTTACTCCACCTCCATATATTAGAATTATAGGGATGCCTCTGTGAATGCCTCAACTTAAACTCAAGTCTTGATACTTGTAAGGTAATTGCTTACAGTCTGAGCTCTATTTCCAGCCTGTCTTTCTTGACTGTGATTCTTCCTTTGCTACTGGGAGCAGATCTTGTCCTAAGAGACAACTTATTTTGCACAGACATCTTCCTTTTCTTGGAGGTGTCAAAGACTGTCAGTTTGAGTAAAGATTTGGAGACTTAGGTATTCAGCTGTGATCTGTCTCAAGGTGATTCTTACATTGGAATGACATGAATCACTGCTCCTGAGGTGTCCAAGTCCAGAAGAAAACTCAAAATAAAGAATGTCTCTAAATTCAGGCACCCAAGGTGCTAGCAGTACTCTGCAGACAAACTCAACCAACATTGTATCACAACACATTGAGTTTGGGTTTTAATTAAGACAATAAAATGCTGAATTTCTGTTTGCAGTATGCTTCTACTGTACAATCATAGCTTTTGAGTCAGAATCCCAAAGTGGTTGTTAATGTAGTTGAACTTGATTTCAGGGACCCTTTAGCTAGTTAGTCATAACAATTATAGTACAAGATCGAAGAGACTAAGGTCAGACAATCAAATCCCTAGTTCATACCCGTGCCCAAAGATGGAGATTTTTAGCTTTCATAGGAGTGCATGCCAAGGTCACAGGAAAAGAAGAAAGTGGAAGGAGATCAAAGGGATTGCATCACAGTAAATTCACACAAGGTAACAACTGGACACAAACAGGAGACCCCGCCCCCATTTGTCATAAAAGGAAATCATTTCCAAAGAGGTGACTTGTATTTCACTCTTTTTTCATCTGTGGAAGAAATTTGCCTATACAGTCTGCTAGGAACTTGAATAAAAAATTCGGGCAGATTCATTGAATCATTCACCAAGGGTTGATCAGCTGCTGACTAGCTTCTCAGAACTGCCCCAAGCACTGTTCTCAGCTCTGGGAATATGGAAACAAGCAGAATACAGCATTGTCCTTCCCTGTTGGGTGGATAAATAACCTTAGTAGTGATGTTAGAAACAGTAAAATAAAACTGGGAGAGTAGCCAAGTGTTCCATCTGGATGCTGTGGGATGATACTCTTGTACATTGTAAATATTTGCCCCCTTCTATCAGTTTAATAAATTGCTGATTGGCCAGAAGGCAGATAAGGTAGATGACAAAATATTTTCTTTAATTTCATTACATACAAATAGACCAGATATTGTAACTGTAATTCTTGTTTGGTTACTGTTTTGTTATATGTAATTTTGCTATGTTAAAATTGAAATCTTCCTTTTTGATTAGACAGAAAAGGAGAAGTGATGTGGAATGTCTTTCTGTATGCTGTGAATATCATTGGGAACTGTTTTGGACTATAGCAGGTCATCTTAGAAGCAGGTGGAAATCTGAGCATAGATAAATAGGAAGGAGGACAGAGTCGGGGAGACACTGCAAGCTGCCACCAAGGGAGCAATATATAAAAGTACAGGTAAGCCACGGACCATGTGGCAAGACAGATGAGTGAGTTAAGATGCAAGAGCTAACTAGCAATATGCCTGAGCCATAGGCCAAGCAACATATAATTAATATAAATGTCTAACTCATTTTTGAGTGGCTAAACAGTGGTAAACAGTTCCAGACCTCAGAGCTAGGCTGGGCCAAAACCTACAATAAGCCACAAGTCATGTGGCAAGACAAACTAATAAAAATAAATTAAGATACAAAAATTATCTAACAATATGCCTAAGCCACAGGCCAAACAACATATAATTAATATGAAACTTTGTATGATTATTTGAGACTGCTACTCCAGATCTCGAGACTAACCTAGGCCAAAGACTTCTCTGACACTAGAGAGGTGAGTTAATAGTTAGAGACAGCTCAGCAGTTAGGAGTGCTGGCTGATCTTCCAAAGCATCACACACACACACACACACACACACACACACACACACACACACACACACACACATTTTTATAAAAAAAAATATTGAATAATTTTTCCAGAGATGTCACAGTAGAGTAAGGATTTGGATCCTGCCAGCTGGTTTTAGAACAAATGTTTTTTGCCCTTGATAACTAAGCAAATGAGGTAAAATTAATAAAAAGAAAAGAACTTGGTATGGATTTAGAATACCTTAAATGATTGCTTGCCTTCTAAATATTACTCTGTCCAAGGTAGCTAAAATTCTTTCTTTTACTTTGAATCCTTCCATTTAGTCCCAAACAATCACACAAAGGCTTATATTAATTATAACTTTTTGGCTTATGGCTCAGGCTTATTACTTGCTAACTTATACACTTAAATTAAACCATATTTCTTATCCATGTTTAGCCACATGGCTTAGTACCTTTTCTCACTGAAGCATTCTCCTGTTGCTTCCTCTGCATCTGGCTGATGTCTGCTGCTCTGCTTTTCTACTTCCCAGAAGTCTCCTAGTCTGGTTGCCCTCACCTCTACTTCCTGTCTGTCTAGCATCTGGCCAAACAGTATTTTATAAACTAGTATTTATGGTGATGAACATTTTTAATGTACAAGAGCACAGTCCACACCAGTGGACAGATACTCACCTCCTTGGTGCATATGATAGACACCTTCCAAGAGAACACAAGAGGTTCTTAGAGGCCCCCTGCAGCCTTCAGCTACTCACAGCAATTCACTCAGCAGCACTGAATTTCCCTTCTTTGTTTTACTTTCAAATTCTTAATTCTGCTCCATGAAGTCTCTTCTCAAAATAAATTGCAAATTCTTAGCTTAAGGTCAGTCTTTTGAGTGAGCCCAATTAAAGTCATCATACACACGTGATTAATGGATTAAATGATGAACAGGAGTTAGACCCCTACCTCAGAGATTCCAATCATGTACAGCTCCAAGGATTTAGGGACAATCCCTGGACTGAGCCCTATTCTTATTGCTCACTTACTAAGTAACCTTAAACAAAACACATAGTTCTCTGTGACTCATTTTTCTCATCCAGCTAATGGAAAGAACAAGATAAGCATATTCCAGAGTGTTGAGAGAAGATAGGTATGAAGACAAAATAGTGGACATGTGTAGACTTGGTAAACATAGTCTTCAAACGACTGTATGTGTGTGCATGCATATCTGTGTACATGCATGTAGGCTTGTGTGTATGTGTGTGTTGGTATATGAGGTTTCTGGCTGGCCTCTCCAGTCTAGCCCTGAGGTTCAGACCCACTCACAGCCCCATTGTCCACTTTGCCCCAAAGAAACACACAAAAGCTTATATTCATTTCATGCTGATTGGCCTAGGGCCCAGGCATTGCTAACTCTCAGTTCTTAACTCTCCGCACATGATTCTCATCTTGTTTAGCCATGCAGCTTGGTACCTTTTCTCAGTAGCATTTCAACTTTTTTCCTCTGTATCACCTGGCATCTTTGCAAGTCTGTGTCTGCTCTGAGATATTCCCAGAGTTTTCTTAGTCTGGTAGCCTTGCTCACACTTCCTGTCTGCCTCAGGCCAATCAGCTTTTTATTAAACTAGTAGGCAGGACAATTATTTACAATGTAATAACATAATCCCACTACAGTGTTGTGTTATATTCTTTTTAATAAAATTTCTATTCCCATTAAAACTTTTAAATTGACATGAAATAGAATTGAAGATTTAATTCCTGGGTTATCTTCTTCATAATTTCTATAGATGATATCTGTTATAATATTGCCTCCTAGAAGATCCATAGGTGTTGATCAATATATGTGAGAGTGTGTACATCTGCTATCCCAGCACTTGGAAGGCTTTAGGAGGTTTATCTTATGTTTGAGGACAGCTTCTTAGTCATATTAACCTCAGCTTGTGTTCAAAGCTGAGTGTATCATTTGACAGCAAACATGTTGAACTTCTCATACCATAAGAAGTTCAAAGGGACAGAGCTGCTACTCAATATTCTTATTGCCAAGACATGGGAACAGAAGTGAAGGAATCCAAATTGTAAATTTTTTAAGACTGTGCCTATCAGCCAGCTATCCAGGATTTTTTTTCCTCAAGCTTTCTATTTAGCTAGGAGTCAACACTCATCTTCAAAGAGGCACAGCTAGAACTTCTGGGCTTCTGCCAGTCCATGCCTCAAAGTCCACAACTGCCGTAGATCAGACAACTATCCTTTGAATGACACAATACTACCCTACCTTAACCTTGCTGGCTAAAATAGTAGAAACCAAATATTAATTTTAAAGGGAATCAAGTCCAGTCTTGCTACGGAGCCACAGTCATCAAAGGTACCCTGGAAAATATGTAGACAGCTTATTGACCATATCATTCTCATCCTGAGTGTAGAGGATGTCTCCATGTCCATGAAACATGTCTAACAAGACACACCCTAAGAGTGTACTTGGTCATGTGTTGAAATATTTAAGGGTATGTGCTTTGATGCTATTTGCTTCCTGATTTGGGAGATGTTGGGGTGGTTTCTCACCGCTTGTGTTCTATCTGCCCCTGTACTCCTGTTGATATTCTAGAATATAAACCTCACAGTCAAAATCTATCATCTCTGAATAATCCATGCTAATGTGAAAATGAGAAAATACTTTATCTTTAAGGGGGCCAAAGATAACAGAAAAGTTCTTCAGATCCAAATGTTTGCAATCAATATTTCCCCAAGAGGAAATCTATTTGTTGATCTGGAAGTGACTCATGCCTATCAGCAATGTCTTCTGTTTTAATGACCACCTCCAGCTCCCATCATAGCAAAGAGTAATGATCACAGTATGTGGAGAAATTAAAAAAATGCTCTTTGAGTATGAAGAGATGGTTTAGTAGTTAGGAGTTCTCACTGCTCTTGCAAAGGATCCAAGTTCAGTTCCCAGCTCTCATGTTTGGTAGCTCACACTTCTGGCAAGTCAAGCTTTAGGAGATCCAATGTCCTCTTGTGACCTCTCTGATCACCTGCAGTCATGTGTACATACCCACACAGAAACAGACATAAAATATAAAAATAAAATAAATTTTTAATTTTACAACTAGCTCTCTGTGAAGATCTTTGCCTTAACCCATGCTTCAACAAGCTTATCCCAACCTCTCCCTATATCTGCCACCCACACTTGATGGGAGATGACAAAACTTCAGATCATCTCAATCTTTTCCTCCTTGTGGCTCATATGGTCACACTTTGGACAACAATACCTACAGGATGTGATACATGCTTCTTTGCCACCTTCCTTTGTTAGTGCCATCTGACCACTTGCTGCTCAATTCATGGTCCTGGAAAATACACTTGGCATGTGCCCAAATAGGCATCCCATCTGACTTACCAAATCTAGAAAGCAAGATTTGAAATGCTATCTATACAAAATGCTATATCTGAGGGTAAAGGATAGAGGCTTAGATGTCACAGTGTCTGTCACACCAGTATACAGCCTATGCTATGTTAGGTGCTTGAGAATTCAGAGTCAAGGCACCTTAGTTCAAATTCTAACTGTATTTCACCATACCTGCAAAATCTAGTGGAGTTCTTCAGCTGTGAATAGTGGTCATTATATCATCTTTATGAAAGGAATTTTAAAGGATTAAAAATGGGATAAAGTACAAAAAGCATTAACATAGTATCTTCACTAGAGTCAGTAACTAATAGCTGTGATGATTAATAGTATTATTACTTTATCAATACATTCATCATTATTATCCAGTTAATAATTCTCAGGCTTCCTTGATAAGAAACTAGAGTCAGCATTCAAAAGGATGATCATAAGAAAGCTGAAATCTGCACAACTCTAAGAATAACCTAAAGGCTGGAGAGATGGTTCAGTGACTAAAAGTGTGTAATGCTCCTACAGATGACCTGAGTTCAGTTCCTAAAACCTGTGCTGGGTAGACTGACCTGCCTGTATGCCCCGGCCAACAGGGTCTTCAGCGTGGACCTAGACCTGGGAAGGAAATAAATGGAAGGCAGGAACACAAAGAACGGAAGGACAAGACAAATCTCTCTGTTCAAGTCCTTTGAAGCTTTATTGTTTCAACCAATATTTACACAGAATCTCTGCCATGTAGGTAGTTGGGAGGAAAGGGGTGGGATATTCAAAAGCATGTGGCAAGCCTGTGAGGGGAAGTAACAGACAGGGTAGAATTGATATGGAAATCTATTTGTTATCAGTTGAGGGCCTGGAGGATGTCGCCTGCTGATCCGATCCGAGAAGGTCAAGGAGAAAGCCTGGAGTCATGGTTTAGCTTAAAACAATAAGGGGTGTAGTTTTCTGGTAAATGGCTATCTAGGGTATAGACTGCTGGCAAATGGCTAGCTATAGGAACTAACTTATAAAATATGAATAAGTTAGGCTTTGGCTCCCAACACCTGTAAATCCTACACTAGGGAGATATGATACCTGTGTCCTTCCTTCATGGGCATTTTTACTCACAAGTACACATGCATAGACACACAAATACATAACAAATTTTTTTCTTAAAAGAAAAATGTCTTTATGGATCTGGGGAGGCATCTCAGGCTGTAAATCACTTGCCACTCAAACATTAGGGCCTGTGTGTGAGCTCCAGAATCAATTTAAAAAAAAAAAAATAGTGGTGGATAAAGTCCACATGCTTGTTATACCAGATAAGGAGCAGAAACAGAAATTAATAGGCCCCATGTTTTAAGGTTATAGTGTGATAGAGGAAAATGTCAGACACTGGTCTCTGCCCTCTGTATTGTACACATATGCACACACCTTAACAATCCACACACACACACACACCTTAACAATCCACACACACACACACCTTAACAATCCACACACACACACACACACACCTTAACAATACACACACACACACACACCTTAACAATACACACACACACACACACCTTAACAATACACACACACATACACACACACACACCTTAA
>PVIH01007869.1:0-30420 GCA_004025045.1 Sigmodon hispidus
GAGGCCCAAAACATTCAATGGAAAAAAGATAGTATATTTAACAAATGGTGTTGGCATAGCTGGATGGAAGTGTGTAGAAAAATGCAAATAGATCCGAGCCTGTCACCCTGCACAAAACTCAAATCCAAGTGGATCAAAGACCTCAACTTAAACCCAGCCACTTTGAACTTGATAGAAAAGAAAGTGGGAAATACACTTTTATGAATTGGCACAGGTGACAACTTCCTAAATATAACACCAGTGGCATAGACATTAAGACCAACAATCAATAAGTGGGATCTCCTGAAGCTAGGAAGCTTCTGTAAAGCCAAGGATACTGTCAATAGGAGAAAACCATAGCCTACAGAGTGGAAAAAGATTTTCACCAACCCTACAAGTGATAGAGGACTGATCTCTAAGATATATAAAGAGCTCAAGAATCTAGAGCTCAAAACCTTGAATAACCCAATCAAAAAATGGGGTTCAGATCTAAAAAGGGAATTTTCAGCAGAGGATTTACGAATGACTGAAAGGCACCTGAAAAAGTGCTCTTCATCTTTAGCTATCAGAGAAATGCAAATCAAAACAACTTTGAGATACTACCTAACACCTGTTAGATTGGCTAAGATAAAAGGCACAAATGACAGCCTATGTTGGAGAGGATGCGAATCAAGGGGAGCAATACTCCATTGTTGGTGGGAGTGTAAGCTTGTTCAGACACTTTGGAATGCAATATGGCGGTTTCTCAGAAAACTGAGAATCAGTCTCCCCAAGGACCCAGCAATACCACTTCTGGGTGTATACCCTAAAGAGGCTCATTCACACTCCAAAGGTATTAGCTCAACTATGTTCATAGCAGCATTATTTGTAATAGCAAGAACCTGGAAACAACCTAGATGTCCCTCAACTGAAGAATGGATTAACAAACTGTGGTACATCTATAAAATGGAATACTACTCAGCAGTAAGAAAAAATGATATCCTAAAATTTGCAGGCAAATGGATGGATTTGGAGAATATCCTCCTGAGCGAGGTATCACAAACTCAGAAAGATAAGCAGAGGATGTAGTCACTCATTAGTGGACTCCAAACAAACAAACAAGAAAAAAGCAAAGCATGCCGAAGCTGCAAACCACAACCACTGAACAGCCTGGGATCAGAGACACCCTGGACTGACCCTTCAGATCCCACTCCACCTAGAGGAACACCTGACTCACTCTTGAGGGAGGGGGGAACAAAACTGGATTTGCCAGGAGTGGAGACTGAACTAAGCATTATTGGATCAGTGGGACCATGGGACTGCCTGCTGCCTGCCCAGGGAGAGGGATGGGGAGTTGTGGAGAAGAAAAAATGACCTGATGTGGTGGGAGGGGGAAGGGACCTTGAATAAGGATATACAGGGATGAAAGAAAAAATTCAGAGGGAAAGCTGAACACAAAGTAATTTCATGTGTAGCAAATTATTTGCATTATCACCCTTGATAAGTCATGCTTATGATTTTTATCTTCTTTATAGTTATTGTTAATTTATCAGCATTTTAAATTCAATTTACTGTTTTTCTTAAAAAATACAAAATAAATAAATAAAAGAAAAAGAGGTCAAATAACTATATACGAGGGGATCTAAATGAAATTGCCAAATAATGGGGGAGACTACACTGGCTGTATCTTGTTACCACAAGTAAAGCTTTCAGTACTGGAAATATATTTATATTTATTTGAGTTGTTGGCCAAAGAGGTCTTATAGGAAATCCCCAAAGCCCAAACAACCTAGGATACAGAAGAAGAAGAAGAAGAAGCGGAGGAGGAGGAGGAGGAGGAGGAGGAGGAGGAGGAGGAGGAGGAAGAAGAAGAAGAAGAAGAAGAAGAAGAAGAAGAAGAAGAAGAAGATAGGTTGCCTTTTACAAACTGACAGCAAGGCATCATTACTGAAGACAATACCTACACAACTCATTGAACATGGAGAGTTCCAGCTGTTGCCTACACAGAACCTTCAGCTCTATGGACTAATGTCTTTGGTATATAAAGGTACTCTGTACGCTGCCAAAAGAGAAATGAAAACACCAAGCCAGCCACATGATCTACAATGATGTTCTGCCTGCAAGATAAGCTAATGAAAAGCTTGTGCAAGTAACCAACTGAAATCTGATTTAACTTAAGGCCTGTTCTATGAGATAGACCCACATCTGACACTGCTTAGGTGACCAAGAACCTGAGGCTAGATAGCTCAGGAAACCAGGATAGAACCAAAAGTACTGCTCTAAAAAACAAACAAAAAATGAAAAATAAAACCCAAACTATCCAGCAATAAAATGACTCCTTTGACATTCTTCTATGCTCATAGCATAGGATGCATGCCCAGGGGTAGATGGATAACAGAAAACCAACTCAATGGCATCTTGGGGGTTCTTTGTCTCATAATGTTGTGCTATGATGTTTAAAACAAATTACCTCATTTTTAAGTTTTATTATTTTAATATATATTTTTTACTTTATAAGTACTTTGCATATATATTATGGCTTCCATTTGTGTTTTTATGGGATTCCTGAGTGTGAGAAAAAAGTGTTTCTCTGCATCTTTGTCTGTTTTTTGTGTATTTTCTTGGGTTCTTTTCTTTCTGTTTTTTTGTGTCCTATTTTAGTGTAGTAGTTTTTGCTTTACTATATTATATTTTGTTTTGTTACTGTTCCTTAGAAGCCTGTTTATTTTCTCATGGGAGACAGAAAGGGTTAGGGTTAGGATCTGCATGGGAAGGGAAGTGGGAGGACCTGGGAAGAGTAGAGAAAAGGGAGAATCCACATCAGGATATATAGTAAGAGGGGGAAATCTATATTTTTAAATAAAAAAAGTTAATTTAAGACTTCTTCCCACTGTTTTCAAAAAGAAGTCAAACAATGGGGTTTTATATCTCCTATCTCTATAAATTCCAAAGATCCCATGTAAATACAATTATATAGATTTAAGATAGAGTTCACCTCTAATAATGGGCTACAGGATGCTGACTATGACCTCTTGGCTTTACAGAGGAGCCACCACACTGCAGAGGATGGAAGGCTTCCCCTGTCTCTGATTCTATTTATGCCAAGACTTTAGAATCCTGCAGCAGGAGCTTCAAGTCTTACTCAGAGGTTGCAAAACTGGCAATCTTGGCTGGTGGAAATATCACCAAGTCAGCAAATTGACAGATGGCAGATTGGAAAGATAGCAAAGGCCTGAAGAGACAATGGAAATGCCAGACAACTGTGGGATGTAATGCAGATAAGTTTTAATTAACAATTTGGTATGCAAATCCTGTAAGCAGGAGGAAAAGACAAAATTTAAATCACTGAAAAATAGAACTAGAAGGGATGTTAAAAATCACATAATTGAGGTGAGGAGACTTGGTATATAAGGTTGTTTGCTGGGAAAATGAGCAGACCTTAGTTCAAATCCCTAGCATTCACTATTTTTTTTTAGGAGTGTGCAAAGCAAAACATTTATTAAGTAATTAATAAATAAACCTTCTGGAACCTGGACCACCAGTGAGAATCTTCTTTCTTGCCATGGCGCTTCCCTCCTCTACTGCTTACACCTCCAGAAAATGGGGGGGGGATCCACTGTTTGTGCATCTGTCATAAACAGAGACAGACTGTCCAGCATGCACCACCACATACTCTCAGCAAGGTATGCACAGCTCCACACAGGACTGAGGACCTAAAGGGAACGACTGGCTGGCCAATGCATCAGTTAATACATAAAAGCCAATGAGAAAAGACAGTAATAATGAGAGGCAACAGCTAAGAGGCTCCAATGCACCTGCCTACAATGACCTCAGAAAATATACAGAGTAACCCAAAACCCCAAAAGAAGGGCTGGAGAGATGGCTCAGCAGTTAAGGACACTGACTGCTTGGCCAGAGGTCCTGAGTTCAATTCCCAACAACCACATAGTGAGTGGCTCATAACTATCTGAACAAATCCTTAAAAGAAAACCAAGAAAAGGTAGATCTGATGCCCTCTTGTGGCATCAAGTGTTCATACAGATAGAGCATTCGTATACATAAAATAAATCTTTTAAAAAATAATTTGTAAACCCATTAGGTTGCTACTATTACATACATTTTTGAAGGAAACCTGAGCTTAAGTAACTTGTTAGGTAATTTGTTGCCGTGTGACTCACGTGAACAAAGAGGGCTGGGTTTAAACACAAGCAAGCACATTCTTGAGTCCTCAAAGTTAAAAAGTGTGTGCAGGGCTGGGGATGTAACTCAGGTGGCAGTGTTGGTCTAACACACACAAACCCCCCCAGCACCACATAAAGCAGATGTGGTGACCTCAGAACTCCAAGTGGCCTGTTTGTTACTGAAGCCCTCCTCCCAAAGGTAAAGGCACCCTGAGGAATCAGTGCAATCACTGACCTTCCCCTTTCTTCTGTCACTCTGCTATCTTCCCAGTGACCCAAGTACCATTCTACTGTCACCAACCACCACGAAACAACCTCTCACAGATGAGCAGGACGCTTCATGATACCCTCACTAAGCTATTGCCTGCACAGAGGCAGATGTGACATACACCAGCTCAGGCCTCCTGACAGACAGGGCACAGCACTAACAAACAATGCAAGTTGTCTGACAACATTCCTAACTACTCTGAGACAAGGTAGTAGCCAAAGGGCTGTATTTACATTGCAGGTCCCTCATCACTGCTGTGCCTGCCAACTACTGGACTATGCCTTTGGGAATCCTTCAGCTCTGCCCATGTAACGAGCACTGCAACCCAGAGCCTTGAGTCTGAGGAACGTCTTAAAACAAGGGCTGGCCTGGAGATATCACACAACAGTAGATCTGATTAGCATAAATGAGGACTTGGGTTCAATGCCCAGAACTATCAATAACAAAAGGTCAAAGGTCTGATTCACATTTTCCCTTACATATCCCTAAAAGGGATTCCAGCTGGATGGCAACAGATGTCAAACATCGTGCTAAGGGGTAAAATACTTATGAAATAGGAGGGTATGGTGCAGGATAATTTTGCATACTCTTCTCTACCTTTATGAGGATCCTGAGGATTATACTCAGGCGTCATACTTACAATCCAAGGATCTTCATTTACTGAGCCATCTTTCTGGCTCCAAATATTTTTTTAAATATTTATTTTTATTTTATGTGAATTGGTATTTTGCCTGCATGTATAACTAACTGACATAGTTGTTAGCTACCATGTGGATGCTGGGGAAAAAAAAAGTCAGGCATGGCCATACATGCCTGTAATCTCAGTTTTGAAGAGTGATGACAAGTGCATTCAGGGAGATCATTGGCAAGTCAGCCTATCTGGAAAAGTGAGCTTCCAGTTCTGTAGGATACTCCATCTTGAAGAAGAAGGAAGAGGAAAGGTGAGCAGATTCTGGCACCGGGATCACCTGTCTGGAGAGTGCCTCTCTGGGACCAGAGTCAATCCCTAGAGTCTGATCTCAGACTCTCCCTAGGAGAAAAGAGCTAGGGTTTGTCTATGAAGGGCTCCTCCAGCCACACCTAAAAAAGGGAACATTGGGGGCTGGAGAGATGGCTCAGAGATTAAGAGCACTGACTGTTCTTCCAGAGGTCCTGAGTTCATTTCCCAGCAAAACCACATGGTGGCTCACAACCATCTATGATGAGGTCTGGCGCCCTCGTCTGTAAAACTGTATGCATAATAAATAAATAAATAAATAAAAAATTAAAAAAAAGGGAACATTGCACTGCCGGCCCCTCCTCCAGGGCAAACTGCATCATCAGAGAAGGACTGAGGTTTCAAATTCAGACTCCTGTCCAGAGCAGAGTCAGAGATTGAGTAGATCTCTTGCTCAGATGAGACGGGAGGCACACAAGCCCTCTTGCCACAACTGACTAGGAGCTGCCTAATCATGAACTACTGAAGCCATGGGCAGATGCCAGTTCAAAAACACATATAATAATATAAAGAACAACAAGGCAACACCAGAAGAAACTGGTGGTTCTACAACTACAAGACTTGAACAGAGCAATGAAGAGGAAGCAGAAGGAAAAAACAGCAAAAACACCTTTATGAAGATTATTGAAGCCTTCAAAGAAGATATAAAAAATTCCCTTAAAGAAATAGAAGAAAATATGAACAAAAAATTGGAAGAGATGAACAAATCCTTAAAAGAAAACCAAGAAAAGGTAAACTAAAAAATGAAAGAAACATTCCAGAAACTAAAAACTGAAATAGAAGCAATAAAAAAGGCACAAAATGAGGCAAATGTGGAAATAGAAAATCTGAAGAAAAGAGCTAGAAGTACAGATATAAGCATAACCAACAGATTCTAAGAGATGTAAGAGAGAATATCTGGAATGGAAGACTCAGTAGTGGAAATAGATACATCAGTCAAAGACAATACTAAAACCAAAAAAACCACAACACAAAATGTTCAGGAAATCTGGGACACCATGAAAAGACCTAACCTGAGAATAATAGGAATAGTAGAAGGATACGAATACCAGCTCAAAGGCACAGATAATGTATTCAATAAAATCATAGAAGAAAACTTTCCTAACTTAAAGAAGGAAATGCCTATAAAGATACAAGAAGCTTACAGAACACTAAATAGATATGACCCCGCCAAAGTCTGCTCACTAATTAATAATCAAGCCATAAAGCATACAGAACAAAGAAAAAATTTTAAGTGCTGCAAAAGCAAAGGGCCAACTTACCTATAAAGGCAGACACATCAGAATAACTCCTGACTATTCAATGGCAATGCTGAAAGCAAGAAGGGCTTGGTCAGAAGTTATACAGACACTAAAATAGCATGGCTGGCAATCTAGACTACTATACCCAGCAAAATTATCAATCATCATAGATAGAGTAAACAAGGTATTTCATGACAAAGTCAGACTGAAACAATACCTATCTACCAATATAGCCCTCCAGAAAGCATTAGAGGGAAAACTCCAACATAAGGATCCCAGATACACACATGATACCACAAACATTCAATAATCCCACAGAATAGAAGCCCAGAGAAAGGAAAGACATACAAGTTACCACCAAAAATAGCAGGAAACATCAACCAGTAATCACTAATATCCCTTAATATCAATGTACTCAACTCACCTATAAAAAGACACACACTAACAAGATGGATGCAAAAACAGAAGCCATTCTTCTACTGCATACAAGAAACACATCTCAACCACAAAGACAGACACAGGCTCAGAGTAAAGGGTTGGGAAAAGATTTTCCAATAAAATGGTCCTAAGAAACAAGCTGGTGTTGCCATCCTAATATCTAACAAAGTAGACTTTAAGCTAAAAGCAATTAAAAGAGACCAAGATGGGCATTACTTATCCATCTCAGGAAAAATTGGTAAAGAGGAGATTTCAGTTCTGAATATTTATGCTCCTAATATAAGGGCACCTATCTATGTAAAAGAAATACTGCTAAAGATCAAATCCCACATCAATTCTCACACCCTAATAGTGAGAGACTTCAATACTCCACTTTCACCCCTGAATAGGTCAACCAGACAGAGACTCAACAGAGAAATAAGGAGTCTAACAGAGGTTATGATGCAAATGGATTTAACAGAAGCTTCCACCCAAATGCAAAAGGATATACATATTTCTCAGCTCCTCATGGAACTTTCTCTAAAATTGACCACATAAGTGGTCTAAAGCAAATACCAATAGATACAAAAAATGGAAATAATCCCTTATATCATATCAGACCACCAGGGCATAAAGTTAGAGTTGAACAACAGCAAAAAAATCACAGAAAGCCTACCAACTCATGGAAACTAAACATCACTCAGCTGAACCACCTCTAGGTCAAGGAAGAAATTAAGAAAGAAATCAAAGTCTTCCTAAAATTTAACAAAAATGAATCCATAATGTACCCAAACTTGTACACAATGAAAGCAGTCTTAAGAGGAAAATTCATAGCACTAGATGCCTATATGAAAAATCTAGAGAAATCCCACACTATAGAACTAACAGTACAGCTGAAAGCCTTGGAACAATTAGAAGTAAACTCACCTAGAAGGAGTAGATGACAGGAAATAATCAAACTTAGAGATGAAATCAGTACAATTGAAACAAAAAGAACAATATAAAAAATCAATGAATCAAAGAGTTGGTTCTTTGAGAAAGTCAACAAGATAGACAAACCCTTATCCAAACTAACCATAAAGCAGAGAGAGAGTATCCAAATCAACAAAAATGAGAAATCAAAAGGGGGAAATAACAACAGACTCAGGAAATCCAGAGAATTATCAGGTCATACTTTGGAAATCTATATTCCACAAAAATGAAAAACCTAGAAGAAATGGACAGCTTTTTGGACAGGTATCATTTACAATAATTAAATGAAGAACTGATTAATTACCTCAACAGACCTATAACCCTAAAGGAAATTGAAGCTGTCATAAAAAGCCTCTCAAGTAAAAAAAGCCCAGGTCCAGATGTTTCAGTGCAGAATACTGCCAAACATTGAAAGAAAAATTACTACCATTATTCCTCAAACTATTTCACACAGTAGAAACTGAAGGAATATTCCCAAATTCCTTTTATGAGACCACAATTACCCTAATATCCAAGCCACTCAAACACACAACAAAGAAGAATTACAGACCAATTTCCTTCATGAATATTGATGCTACAATTCTCAACAAAATTTTGGCAAACCTTATGCAACAATATAAGCACCTTGAACTGGCATTTTGAAGCCCATTCCCTCCAGAGGAACACTTGAGTCAGTCTTGATGTGGGGATGAGGAAAGTGGATTTGCCTGGAGTGGATGCTGAACTAAGCCACCTTGGGACCTTGGGACCTACTGTCCTTGCCGGGGAGGAGATAAGGAGATGGGGAGAAGAGTGACTTGTAGGAGTGAGAGGGGAAGGGCATTTGAACAAGGGGATACATGGATAAAAAATGAGACTTTATTAATAATAAAAAACTGGAAAACCTGTAATGTACAACTAAAAAATACAGATTACTAGTCACTTATAATTGTGAATTATATAGTCATGTTAGTTTTTTTAGGTGTAGAAAATATGATTCAGATACGTAATCTTCATAAAAAAAATATCATTCATCACGACCAAGTAGGCTTCTTCCCAGAAATGCAGGGATGGTTCAAGATACGAAAAATCATAAATGTTATCCAACATATAAACAAACTGATGGAAAAAAAATCCCATATGATCATATCCTTAGATGCTGAAAAAGCCTTTGACAAAATACAACACTCCTTTATGATAAAAGCCCTGGAGAGATCAGACATACAGGGAAAATATCTCAATATAATAAAGGCTATTTACAAGAAGCCAACAGCCAACATCAAACTTAATGGAGTAAAACTCAAAGCAATACCACTAAAATCAGGAACTAGACAATGTCCTCTCTCCCCTTATCTATTCAATATAGTTCTCGAAGTTTTAGTTAAAGCAATAAGAGAGCAAAAGGAGATTAAGGGGAAAAAATTAGAAAATAAAAAGTGAAACTTTCTCTATTTGCAGATGATATGACTGTATACATAAAAGACCAACAACATTCTACCAGGAAAACTTCTACAGCTGATAAACACCTTCAGCAATGTAGCAGGATACAAGATTAACTCAAAGAAATCAGTAGCCCTCCTATACACTAAAGATAAAAGGGCTGAAAAAGAAATATGGGAAACATCACCCTTTATAATAGCTGCAAATTAGCATTAAATACCTTGGAGTAACTATAACCAAAGAAGTAACAGAACTATTTCACAAAAATTTTAAATCACTGAAGAAAGAAATTTAAGAGGATATCAGAAAATGGAAAGCTCTCCCATGTTCCTGGATAGGTAGGATCAACATAGTAAAAATGGAAATTCTACTAAAAGCATTCTTCAGATTAATACACTTCCCATCAAAATCCCAACACAATATTTTATGCCCTTGAAAGAACAATACTAAAGTTCATTTGGAATAACAGGAAAGCCAGTTGCCAAAATAATGTTTCTCAACAAAAGAAGCTCCGGAAGCATCACCATCCCCGACTTTAAGTTATACTATAGAGCTACAGGAATAAAAACAGCCTGGTACTGGTATAAAAACAGACTTGTGGATCAATGGAATAAAATTGAGGATCCGGGCATTAACCTATGATTTATGAAAAGAGGCCCAAAATATTCAATGGAAGAAAGATAGTATCTTTAACAAATGGTGTTGACATAGCTGGTTGGTAGTGTGTAGAAAAATGCAAATAGATCCAAGCCTGTCAACCTGCACAAAATTGAAATCCAAGTGGATCAAAAACCTCAACATAAACCCACCCACTTTGAACCTGACAGAAAAGAAAGTGGGAAAAATCCTTCCATGAATCGGCACAGGTGACCACTTCCTAAATATAACACCAGTGGTATAGACATTAAGAACAATAATCAATAAGTGGGACCCTCTGAAACTGAGAAGCTTCTGTAAAGTCAAGGACACAGTCAATAAGACAAAATGACAGCCTAAAGAATTGGAAAAGATTTTTTACCAACCATACAAGTGATAGAGGACTGATCTCTAAAATATATAGAGAATTCAAGAAACTAGAGCCTAAAACCTTGAATAACCCAATCAAAAAATGGGGATCAGAGCTAAAAAGGGAATTCTCAGCAGAAGAATTACAAATGGCTGAAAGGCACATAAAAAAGTGCTCACAACATGTACAGCCATCAGAGAAATGCAAATCAAAACAACTTTGAGATACCACTTTACACCTGTCAGAATGCCTAAAATTAAAAACACAGATGACAGCCTATGCTAGAGAGGATGAGGAGCAAGGGGAACACTCCTCCATTGTTGGTGGGAGTGTAAACTTGTTCAGCCACTCTGGAATGCAGTATAGCGGTTTCTCAGAAAACTGGGAATCAGTCTCTCCAAAGATTCAGCAATACCCCTTCTGGGCATATACCCTAAAGACACACATTCATACCCTTATAGCATTAGCTCAACTATGTTCATAGCAGCATTATTCATAATAGCAAGAACCTGGAAACAACCTAGAAGCCCCTCACTGAAGAATAGATTAACCAACTGTGGTACATCTACACAATGGAGTACTACTCAGCAGTAAGAAAAAATGATATCCTAAAATCTGCAGGCAAATGGATGGATTTGGAGAATATCCTCCTGAGCGAGGTATCACAAACTCAGAAACATAAGCAGAGGATGTACTCACTCATTAGTGGACTTAAAAAAAAACCGATGTCATTGTGTATAAGAGCTCAAGGCTAGAACATAGCTAAATGACACAGTGCTTCACTTCTGCACTGATGGCCTCTGGCAGGGGTGTGGGCAAAGAAGGTCTTGTTTTCTTTAAGTGTCTGGCCACAGGGAGTTTAATTATGGTCCAGTAAGTAAATGAGCAGCATTAATGGGCATTTTTGTAAATGAGAGGCTATAAGAGTGGGTATGAAACTGAGAGGACTGATAACTGAGTTTGATGGGGTGCATGATGTAAAATTACCAAATAATAAATAAAAATAAAAATGGGACTCAGATAAATTGTCAATGCATTTTAAACTTTTGGGCAAACTGTAAAATAGTTGTACAACTGGTGTGGTAAGAAAGGAGAGAAAAATGAGATCAGTTATTCAACTAAAGCCACAGAAGATTTAAAGAAAAGACAGGAAGAAAGGACCAGAGCATCAATAGAAATGGCATGTTAGCAGCAATAAAGAGAAATCAGGTGTCTGTGTTAATTTCAACAAGGGAGATCTCAGAGCAAAAAAGGCATTAGAGAGGAAGAGTGACATTACATAGTGACAAAGGGTCCATTCTCCACGAAGACATAACAATGCATCTAATAACAGTAACATCAAAACACACCAACCAAAGGCTTAGAGATTAATCCAGTTTTTAGTTAAAGACCATGACATTCTCTATTAGAATAAATAGACACAGCACACTGAAAAGTAATAAAGTACAGAGTGGTATTAAAAATACTACAAACCAAAGTGGGTAAAACAGACACCCTATGCTTCTTCATACAACAACAGTAAAATATACAATAGAAAGATCAAAATAAAAGCAAGCAGAAGTAAATAAGACAGAAACCAGGAAATTAATAGAGAAAAATCAACAAAACCTCAATCTAGTTTCTTTTAAATGACCAATAAAATTAGTATGTCTCTAGTCAAGCTAACTAATATATGAAAAGGGGGATTTACTTCTATCAGGAGTAGATGAGGAAAAATAGCCATATATACCACATACATCAAAGGATGGTGAAGTATATTATCTACCCTTATGTGCCCACACATTTGATAATTTAAGCAAACTGAGTACATTTAACAAAAGCCATATCTGAAAAAAAATTTACAGAAAAAGAACAGTGAACTGAATAGGCTTGTATCTATGAAAGGAACAGAAATATAATTAATGAGCTTTCAAAACAGAAAGTACCAGCTCAGATGTACTCAAGTGGATTCTAGCAAACATTTAAGGAAGAAATTATTTTAGTATTCTACAATATCTTTCAGAGGACAGAAGCATAAGGGAACACAAACTCATTGTACAGAACTAACATTTCCCTTAAAAAAAGAAAAAAAATCCTACAGACCAATATCTCTTAGGCATTATGAATAAAATTAGGCAAGAAAATATTAGCAAACTAAATATAACAATGTATAAGAAAAGCATGTATCATGTTAGAGTATGATTTGTGTTAGGTATTCAAGGTGATTTCAACATTTGAAAATAAACTAATTTCACATCTTTCCTATTAAAAACATTAAAAAATGAGGAAGAAAGACATGAACGTCATTAATTTGTAAGATATAAATGTATGTATATACGTATGTGTGTGTGTATGTATGTATGTATGTAAGTATGTATGTATGTATGTATGTATAACTAATATGCTTGATAGAAAGAAACCAGGAGCTTTCTCACCAACATAGGAACACAGAAAGGGCATCCCTTCTTGCTACACGTTTTTGATATTGTATTACAAGTTTTGACTAAGACAATACATTTAAAATAAAAAGGATATCGATTAGGAGGAATAAAGTATAACTATTTACAGATGACAAAAGTATCTCTACAGACAACATACAAGAATAAATACTAACCCTGAATAAAACAAAACAACACTTGCCAAACCTCAAACCCCTAGAATTAATATGTGATGATATCAAGGTTGTAGGATTTAAGATTAATATACAAAAGTAAGTTAATGTTTTCCTGAATCAGCAATAGATAAGTAGAATTTAAAATAAAAATACGCAACATTTCTATTAGGAACAACCCCCAAAATGAAAATACTTACTTGTCAATTATATAAGATATATGTAAGATCTGCATAGAGAAAAACAACAAATCCCCAGTGAAAGTTACCCAAGAAGAATGGAGTTATGAAGAAACTGTGCATGTTCAGCTGCAAGAAATTCCATCATGTACAGAAGTTGCTTCCTAACTTCATAGAATCATTGCAGTCCTAACAAAAATTCCTCAAAGTTATTTGATGTATAAGAAAAACCACTAATTCCATATTGTATATGGATAAGCAAAGACACAGAAGAGTCAATGCAAGACTAAAGAAGAAGAATGCTTATTGAAAGCTACAGTCACCATGACAACACAATGATAGTGAAGACACAAATGAAGTGATGGAACAGAATAGAGAAGTAATAAGTGGGCTCAAAGACATATGGTCATCTGATTTTTGAAAGGAAGATATGGAGAAGTTGCAATTGCACATTCCTGAATGAAAGTAGTCAACCTGAAAAAGCTATGCACAGCACAGTTATCAACTACATGACACCATGCAGAAGGAAAAAACCATAGAGTATAACAAAAATCTATGGTTGCCTGTTGTGGAATGTTAAGATGAGTCACATTTGTTTATGCTGTGGAATATTTATTTAACGATGCAAAGATGTGTTGCATTCTTTTATTTTACATTTGCTTAAATCAGTGCGTAACTCTGTGACGCTGTTACTTTGTCTAAATATTTGATTGGTATAATAAAGAGCTGAATGGCCAATAGCCAGGCAAGAGAAAGGATAGGCAGGGTTGGCAGGCAGGGAGAATAACAGGAGGAGAAACCTGGGAAGACAAGATCGAGGAACAAGAAAAGGAGAGGAGAGGAGGACATCAAGGGTCAGCACCAAGCGACACAACCAGCAATGGAGAAAGGAAGAAAAGTATATAGAACAGAGAAAGATGAAAGTCCAGAGACAAAAGGTAGATGGGTGACTTTGGTTTAAAAAAGTGGGCTATAAATAAGCCAAGCTCAGACAGGGCATTCATAAAAAAGAATAAACCTCTATGTACTTATTTCAAAGCTGGGTTGTGTACCCCGACTCAAAGAGTAAACAGTAAAAAAAAAAAAAAAAATCAACAATAGTTGCCAGATTACTGAGGATAGATTACTGAGGACAGAGGTATGAGCAGGCAAAACCAATGTACTTTCAGGTAGTGAAAAATACTCTTAAAATATCATAATGGACTCTGAGAAAAATAACTTCGTGTGTATGTGTGTTTGTGTTTATGTAGGTCAGAGGACAACCA
Source organism: Sigmodon hispidus (assembly GCA_004025045.1). Lineage (NCBI taxonomy): Eukaryota > Metazoa > Chordata > Mammalia > Rodentia > Cricetidae > Sigmodon > Sigmodon hispidus. Next base: position 14,494 of record PVIH01007869.1, read on the forward strand.
TGAGTGTTGCTCCTTCTTTTCATCTTTTTGTGACAGGGTCTCATTTGCTGATGTCTACCTAGGCTAAGTGGTCTGAGAGCTTCCAAGAGATTCTCCTGTCTCCATCTCCTATCACACTGTAGGAACTGTGGGAACGTAGACTTGTACTGCATGTGACATTATGTGGTTCCAAGAATCCACACTCAGGTCTTATGTAGCAAGTGCCACAGGGCCATATCTTTACTCTAGGACAAACATATTTATATATCTGATCAGACCCATAGAGTGTGCAATGGCAAGACTGAACCCTAAAGGATTCTGAGAACTTGGGGTGATAATGATGGGTCCCTATTGATGTTTCTTGGATACCCAATATACCACTGATAACTAGAAAGGTTATGGATTATGAAGATATTAGGTGTTTGGAAAAATCTCTGCTTTTTTTTTCTCTGTTCTGTTGTGGACTTAAGACTTATATAAAATAAAACTTATTGTAAATAACTAAATAAGAACCCCTTGTGAATCAATGTTCATTATTAAGCAATGACTACAAATATAAACAAAAGACCGTCTACCTTTTTGACAAGGGCTAGGAGAATATTATTTGACCAAGCTCTTTGAAGGCACTGAGTGGGAACTGAAGTGGAACTGCAATAGAAAACATCGCCTTCCTGACACTATATGTGTGCGTTTTTTAAGGATGGGACTTTATATGGTCATTGTAAGTGTTTATAATCACAGAAGAAATAGTTGGACAAAAAAGGCCAAAATGAACAAGACCTGGCATCCCCTGTAATTGCGGCTCTACAGGGAGGAATTACAGGCTTGTGTGTGGGTAATGTCCAAGTCATTTCTGAATTAAATCCAAATCTCCTGGCTGCTATCAGGACAACATCCTACGTGAAGCAAAGGATACACAGTCAGCCAAGGACTAGCAGTCCTTGTCTCTGCCCTTTACAAATCCTATATTGTGCCTGGCAAAGGGCCAGTGAAAGGCATGAACATGACGAGGTGGGAGATATTTGTATAACTTCTTGTCTGCCAAGATGGACATCAGGAGGGATCTGAAGGAAGCTTATAAAACAAAAATCTCAGGACAATGCGATAGGCTATTAAAGCTAAGGCTTGGGAATGAGCTTGTGTACTTGGTTGACTGCTGGTGGTGCTGCTTTAGGGGACAGTGAGTGATACTTTCAGGAGATGGCCTTTAAGTGGAGGAAGTGGGTCCCTGTGGGGTGGAGCTTGAAGGTTAAATGTTTGCTGTGACTGGAGCCCCTGCTCCAATCCATCTCCATAAACACAGCTTTATGGTTGGAGATTTTAGGAGGCCAAGCTGTAGGCCCTGCTACTTATGGCCAAGCCACTCAGCTATTGTGTTTTGACAGCAGATAGACTGAATTCCCACTGATCCCTAAAGTTGATTGAGTCAGGTGTTCTATCACAATGATGGAAAGAAACCAACAAAATATAGTACATTTTGGTCATTCATGACCTCAATCCAGTCTAATATTACCATTTTAAGTTTTGAGATTAATACTTTAATGACTTTTGAGTTTAGGGAGATAATATACAGATATCACTAATACTGGAGTAGATGGTCAAAGGTCAAACTGCGCAGTTCTGTTTCTCAGATTCCTTTGTAGAAAAGTGGTCATATGTTTCAAAAAATATAGTCTTCCAACTTGTTTAATGATCTAAATTGGGCTGACAATTTACATGAAACACAGACTATTGTGGACTTGATATGAATGTTGACTTTTTATTTTCTGCACTTTGCATTTGAGTAGTATGAGTCAGTGTTGTGAATTAGAAAGCAATATGATAAAAAAAGCTTTGTTTTTTCTCTACTTTTATAAACCACCCTCCTGTCTCCCATAAACAAAACCCCATGCTTTTTCAAGATTTGAGGCTTGGTGTTTACTGACTTAAATGTGATAGATTTATTGTTCCATATTCACAAAGGCTTAATTGCAATTCAATCAGTGATGAGTTTCCTATACCGAATAGCTTATTTCCTAGAATAAATGTTTATGAACACTTTTGCATTTTAATAGCTATTGAACTAACTAAACATTAATCTCACTCTATCACTAAAGAAATTCTCATGTCTTCAATCACAATCTTTCTAAAATTGGGATGAGTTAATCTAATGTACTGTTCTGCTCTGAGACTTTGTTGTGTCATAGGTGATGTGGTGCTTTGGCTTGCAGACACCTACTTATTCCTAGGGAGGTGGTATTCTACATTTCTACTGTTTACAAGTTTTGTTTGACAAAACTTTCTAAGAATACAACTTTGTGTAGCACAGCACCATATATTAGATGGAGCAGACATGCAAAATACTTTAGTTCATAGAATTAGTTCTTTTGCTCACAGATATGCTACTTTGAGTCTCTTTGCATGCTCTTTATTTTCTCTTTCCCTCTAGGACAGAACTTGCCTTTCCCTTTTCTTTCCTTTGTTCTTCTTTCCTCTCCATCAATTATTTTTAAGGGGGTGGAGCTAGCCATCTGTTCAAGGTTAAGAGTGATACAGAGTAGTACATCTGATTTTGAGTAGCCTTGCTGAGAAAATGAGAAGGCACCCAGTAGCATTTCACACTGTCATCTTGTTTCTTAATCTCCAAAGGAGTATTAATCTTTAACAATCCTTTAATAATACTAACTAAATAAGTATTAATTCTTATTTATATAATGTATACTGTGTGATAAATATTGTAAAGATTTTACAGTTGTTTAGTCATCTAACTATTCTTTGTGGTAACTCCATGAAACACTAATTATCTCTAACTTTTAGATAAGAAAATTGAGGTACAAAGTTACAGAGAGTCTGGCTCCAGATCTGAGTGTCTAGCCACTTTATCAAGCTTCTTTGGAAAGATTACTGGAAATGTCTACAGAGACCATGGTACTACTGTTCATGCTACTTTCAATGAGAAAGACAGTGCAGAGATAAATGAACAGAAACAAAAGCCAAAAGGTACAAAATCCACTGGATTTCTCTTTTAAAACATGTAGAACTTAAATCTGGGAATAGCTAAGAGTTAAAAAAAAAAAAAAAGGCCTTTTATCAAGGTGCCACATGATAACCAAGCTAGCCTTTTCTAGAAAATTCTCTTCTTGTTATCTCACCCAATCCTAAATGAAGCTTCTATTACTGCTCTTCCATGAATGCTTTGCAGCATCCCTGAGCCTCAGGCTCCTTAGAAAATCCTGTCCTGGACTGTAGGCTGCTTTGTTTCTCCATTATCCCAGATTACAGGATGACTTGTGCAATATGGCACATGTCAGTTTGTCTCCTAACACGATGCTGCTCTGCAGTCTCTGCCTTGGAGTCCTTTGTGCTTTTTCTTACCAGGAAGCCTAAAATGGAATCTTGATCAAACCTGCTACAGGCATTGCCATAGTTATATCCTCAACTTAACAAAACAGCAACTGCTACTTGGCAGTGAGATTTTTGGAAGTTCTGAAGGTACCATTACAAGATGAATTATCCTTTCTTTTTAAAAGGATATAAGAACATGCCTGCATTTATATTACAAAAGATTGTATGTGTTTTCAAATCTTTCTTTTTTAAAGCACACTTTGTTTATTTGAAGTAAAGTTTTGAAAGCTGAACTATCCTCCCATCTGGGCAGAATGTTTTCAGTCTTGTTCCTCTTTAAGAGTGGAAGGAACATCTTACAGCTCAGCTGCAGCCTAAAATAAGTAGATAAATTAAAAAAGAAAAGAAAAGAAAAAAGGCAGAACATCTTATCAACAAGAGACCTGTGGTTTCCCAAACAAGTCTTTTTTATAGAGTAAAGCCCAACTGTACAAGGCTGGAGTTCAAATATGTTTGAAGTGGGAGAACCCTCAATAATCAAACTATCTCTTCAGCAGTAAGCATGGCCATACTAGCAATTATTAATGTGGTTGTTAAAGTTAAAATCACTTTAATATCTTGGTCATTTTCAGAAGTCTTCTGAAGTCTTTTTGCTTCCAAAAGAAAAACTTTTATAAAGAAACACAATGAACATTTTTTTTTGAGGAGAACCAAGATACCACATGACTGACAGGAGGAGGTGCCTGGGGGAAGACTAATAAAGAGCATTTACAGCAACATTTTAGTTCAAAAGGATGACCAAAAAGACTGAGTGAAACAATGGCCACATGAGTCTGTGGTGAGCTTTTTGCTCTTTGAGGATCCTTTTCTGCATGGACTGTAATTCTTTCTCCCAAGAGATAAAGGGCTCTAACACTATCACATTAGGAGATTTAAGGAATCCATGTCCTCTTCCTAGAACTTTATCTGCTTCCAAGATCACTGAGGAGTTTCTAGGAAACATTTAATGATGGTAGGTGGTGTGCTCTTTTATCTCCCATGAAAGGAAAACATTTAGCTCTTTCTATGAGTAGGTATATCTGATAAGATTGGGTCAGATAATTTTTAGGGACTTTGTGAACATTTCTGTGACTTGCAAGAGCCCTAGGGTTTTGTGAAAACTGATGAAAAGCAAAGACTATTATTATTATTGAACATGTCAGCACCATTTATACTCATTTTATTTACCCAAATATCTATCATTGTTGATGGACAAAACATTGTTTGATGAAAACTTTGCAACCCAAAGACTCCTGTCTCAAAAATAAATGCATTTTCATTGATTCCTAAGTTGTATTTCTTGTTCTACAACCTGATGGCTCAAGTATTTTTTTTTCCACACATGGAGAGACTAATGGCTTTCATAACCAAGCAACACAGGAACTGTAGTATGGGATGTTGTGGACCACTTTTCTCCCTTCTAAGTAAGCATGCTATTTAGGGTTGTTGTCCTAGTTAGAGTTACTGTTGCTACAATGGAACACCATGAGCAAAAGCAACTTGGGGAGAAAAGGCTTTATCCAACTTACACTTCCACATCCTAGATCGTCACTGAAGGAAGTCAGGGCAGGAACTCAAACAAAGCAAAACCTGGAGGCAGGAGCTCATACAGAAGCCATGGAAGGGTGCTGCCTATTGACTTGATCCATATGACTTGCTCAGCCTTCTTTTTTATGGCACTCAGGGCTATCGGCCCAGAATGGTCCCACTCATAATGGCCTGGGCCTTCTCCCATCAATCACTAATTAAGAAAATGCCCTACTTTTCCACAGTCCAATTTTTTTTTTTCAGTTTTCTCAACTGAGGCTTCCTCTGCTCTGTTAACTCTAGCTTGTGTCAAGTTGAAATAAAGCTAGCACAGTGCCCTGTTCTGAGCAGTATTAAAATATACAAAACCAGTCTTATTTATATCTCACCAATCAAGCCACAACAAAAAGCAATAACACTAGTAGTTTAAACAGAGACAAAGATCATCACCTGAATTCACTTCTTCTGTCTAGACCTGAGATATACAGGTGCAAAGTTTCACATTTGCCACAATACTTCTTGAGCTGTGGGGCATTTTATCAGATTGTTTAGATAGGACAAAATGTCCAGAGAAATTAAGTACCAAGATTTCTATTGAAAGTAAAATAGCAGAACATAGAAGGATTCAGAATATTCCAGCATAACCTCAAATTTCATTATTCTTTTGCTTGTCTTTCTAGATTTGGTCATCCACCAGCTTCACGATGGTTAAGTGATACAGGTGCAGATTACTCTCTGTTTATTGAAGATTCTTCTTCTCTGTCTTTCATTCTAAGGAGACCTCTGTTCATCATTGAACAATGTAGAGGATCTTTTAATAGAGATGTGGAGGTTATGATCTACCTTAGCATGCCCCATAGCCTAAGGATTTAAGCCAGTTTAACTCAGCATTGGCACTTAATTCCTCCTGGTTAGTGGTAGCAGTTAAGTGGTCCTGTGTGATATAACAACAGATGGAAGACTTTTAGTGAACCCTTGGCTTCCTGAATTAAAATGGACTGAAGACACCCCGCCCTTATTTTTGAGGCAGGTTTTCATCATATAGCCCCAGCTGCCCTAAAGCCACTATATAGACAGACCAAGCTGTTCTAAAACACACTGGGATACTTCTGTCTCTATAGAGTGCTGAGGTTAGAGGCTGTGCCACCACATCTGGCAAGAGAAAGCCTTTTGCCTCTTTGCTTTCATCTTGCCTGGAATGTGGCTGTGCTTGCTGGCAGCACAGCCAAGAGGGAATAGCATGGGCATGAATGCCAAGGAATTCCCTGGGAACTAGGAGCTGCTGATCTTGACACCAGTGTCTGGCAATTAATTCAAGACCAGAAGCTGTCTTTCATTTTGAGATAAGCAGACACTTATTTGGGCCCTTATGAATAGCAGAATATACTTATTGTGTCTGGAAAGTCACCAGAATAAAATGTCTCATGGAATAGAATGCTCATTTTGATCAGTGCATGATGTTGAGAACATCTGTATCCATCTGGCAATGAAGCTGATCCTCTTGAAAACAGTAACATGCTTTCTTTAATTTGGATGCCTTATATATATGCATATATACACAAAATACGTATGTACACACAGATATATAAAATGTGCCTTTCTTAAACATCTTAAATTTCAGAGTGAAAAATACTTCGAAGTATCACTAGGAATCTCAAATTCTTCCTTTAGCTACAAGTCTTCCTGGGTATGGACTCTATGCTAAGTTTTGTTCTGAATGTGGGGCTTTGGGGCAGATAAGAGTGCATCTTTGCCCTAAGAAATTCAGTCCGATCATCTAGATGGGCAATAGCAACAAGTGCAGGTGTTTCTCAAGGTACCCCAGGATTCCATCCTGATAAATCCAACAAGGTGAAGATATAGTACATCAACATTTAACATACCCAGCCTGTCACAGCTTAGTACCAGAGTGCACGGCAGATGAGGGTGCCAGCCCCTTATTACTAGTGCCATGGCGTCACGGCCACTGAGCATACCTTGAAGGTATGACACAGTTGGCTTCTCTAGTCCACGAAGAGATTGCAACTTAAAATTTAAAGTAAGATTTTGACTAAATGCATGCTACATAAAATAGTTGAGAAAGTTATAGTAAGTCACAGAGCATGTGTCTACATTCCACTAGGAGATAGAAAGATGTGAGAGAGGAAGGGACATCTGTCTGTGGTCCAATCTGCATAAAAGTTTGAAGAGGGAAAAGGTGGGGTTAAGAGTCATTGAGAAAAACAGAAGGCATGGAAAGAGAGGACTTCTAGAGAGCAGCACACTCTGGGTGTGGAAGAATTTTCAGAGAGAGTAGGACACCAGCAGATAGCAGGGCAGTTTGTGACTTTTTTTCAATTGCTCCAAGAAACTCCTGAGAATTGTAGCCTCTAGGCAATGAGGGATGATAGGAGGCCACTTAACAGTAGGACATGGAATTGGATTTGGGGAAGTTACTCATTTTTGCCTGAAATGTCTAATCATGTAAAATTTGAATAATAAGGAAGTGCATACTAAACAGGGAAAAGAAATCACATAGATCAAGGAGGATATTGTACCTGAATGTGACTTCCATGATATGCTGAGGGGAGGCATCAGTAGGTATGATAGTGACTGGAGGTTGATGACTCCTACATTATCCATGCTAACTTTTTTTTTTTTCAGAGCTGAGGACTGAACCCAGTGCTCTACCACTGAGCTAAGTTCCCAACCCCCCATGCTATTGATTTTGAGTTCAGTGGTTTCCTGTGTATTCCATCATCAGCCTGTTGTTTTTCCTCTGCTTTCTAGATATTGTGACTCTTTGCTGGTCATCCTGGTAGGCTGTCATTTTCCTTATTCCCCACAACTTGTGAACTGTATTCTTCTGCCAGTAATCCTTGAGTCCTGTCTTGGCAACTGACTGTTATGTTTCTCCAGGCTCTTACCTTTCTTCCCAATTATATATTCCTCGGGAAATCATACATATCTTGTGTAATCCTCAGGTCACAAGTAAAACAAATTTTTGTATGTCACTAAAATAATGTCTTGTTCTTAATAAAGATTTTTATGAACAAATCAGTCACATCATAAATTAGGTATGATGTGTCCACCAGAGATTAGTAGAGGGTCACCAAATCTGCCATCAGAGACACTCATTTGGATTTTTAGCCCCACCAAGATGCACCTATTGAATTTCTAGAGTAAAACCCCATGGCAATGAAAATCAATTAGACCAAAAATGTTGTAGGTTTGCTACATTTTTCACAGGCAGTGCTCAACATGTTTTAATATAGAGCTATTATAGGTAGAAAATGAGTGTGTTCCAAAATCTAAAGTGTATTTTGTAAAAGAAAAAAAATTATTACTTTTCTTTTAATTTTAAAAGGTAAAGAGCTCCTGGATTTGAAAAAAGAAAAATGTTTGAGTATATTCTCAACAGGAGCAGGTGTGTCATTATGAAATAGTTCTGAGCCCTGGAGAGACAGAGCGATGGAGTTACTGAGTGATCTAGGAGAATCAGGAGCAGTAACAACAAAGTCTATAGCAGAAAGCCCTGACCCCTTTTGGAACACAGTGCTTATGCAACTGTTCTACATGCTGAATAGGATGGCAATCACATTACTGAAATTCACATTTAAAGCAGAGAACATCTTGGGCTTTCTCAGTCTATGAAGTCCAACACTTTGATACTATCATTCTTAGGTAACTCTGGGACCAGACTGCATAGAACAAGCCTGACATAACAAAGATATCAGTGCCTGTGCCTGAGACCTTGGAAGTTAGACCTAGGGAGCCGACAGACAGGATGCCACAGCCACTGGCTACACATAACAGTCTAATTTATTAATGGACCGCCTGCCATTGTTCTTATCCCAGGAGAGAACAGTACGTTCACTACAGTCCCCGCTGATTCTTCGTCAACCAATTGAAGACAAAGAATACAAAACACAGACACACCAGCTCATACAGAACAGGCTCTGAAGGCTATGACTCTCAATGCTCTAGTTCCAAATAGATATAGATTGTAATGCAAAGACTATTATTATGAGGAAATATAAGATGTATTATTATGAGGAAAATTTAACCTGGAAAGGGTATTTAGATCTTGTCATCTATCTATGTACAGCCACCACAGTTTGAGGATTTCTGAAGAGTCAGATGAAGACAACATTTCCAAATAATCCAGATGTCTGGGATCACCACTTTTTCCCCCTACCCATTACTTCCTGTTTCCTAAACTTCATTTAAAAGTCATTTAATTCTGCATTGTGAACCATTAATTTTGTGTTTGATAAAGCCATATTGACCTAAATTTTTGAAGGCATGAATTCTGCTGTTATTAGCTTTTGTCTCATGTATTCACTTTCTTTCTTCCAAACTTCAGTGTCTACCTAATATTGTATACATGGAGCCCAACAATACATCACAACCCTATTCTGACTACTTTTGATCCTTATGTAAATGATTTCTTTAAAAAAGTTCTACCCTTACCCAACAAGATTATGGAGTTCTATAGTTGAAGAGTGAGTTGGATCCTGAGATATGGTTTAGGCATAACATTTTACCTTGTTGAGTAGATTAAAAAAAGGGGCGGGACATATTCAATTCTAGTAAGGTCATAACATACAAAGCCCTGAGAATACCTGTATAAAAGAGGTAAAGTTACAATCTCGTGTGCCCTGCATCTCCTGGTATATTAAATTGGGAAACTACTTTGTTCTAACTTTATAAATTGACACAGTATGTTATCCCCCTTAAAAATGTTGCTAAGCTTTAGTCCTTGTACCATCAATGCCAACTTCTCCTGGCCACTTGTTAGAATGTGGAGTCTCTGGTGCTACCCTGTCCTTGTTGGCCAAGGCCTCACTTCATCTTTAATGAGATTCATATACATGTCAATATGTAGAAATATTGAAGAATTCTTGCACAGTGCAAAGAATCTAGGTTTGGAATCAAATAGATCCACAAATCTACTACAGTCAAAACTACACATTTTGTGATTATTTTTAAGAGTCTATGTGCTTTTCATAATATTTTAAATTTATTCTTTGATATTTAACACAGCTATACAAGGTATATTGATCATATCTACCTCTCACTCCTCCCTTCCACTCTTTCAGGACCTTCTCATCACATCTCCTTTCTAACCTTATGTTCTTTATTATTACTGTTTTTAAACCAATATTATTACTATTTATTTTTAACCAACTGAGTCCAACTAATGGTAATGGTTGTGGGGTAACTGACTGGAACATGGGCAACTTGTCAGTGGCCACATGTACCTATAGACAACACTAAACAGACTCAGTAGATTGTATACATACCTATGCATACATATTTATTACATATATACATATATATACATGAAACAACAATAACTAAAGAAAAAAGAAAGGGTTGTAAATATGGGAAGGAATAGGGGACCCAGGAGGAATTGAGGGGATGGAGGAGGAGGAGTCATATAGGTATAGAGTTAATGTATGAAGTTTTTAAGAAAATAAAATAATCTTTTCTAAAAGAAAATACTTATTTTATTAATTTCAATAGCAAGTAGATTTTTTTCTTCCAATTTGACTATAAGCTCTTGTCTTGAATATATAGCTTGCTCTAAGGCCTTTTAAAACATGTCCTTCTATTCTTACATTAAATCAAATAGATAAGAATAAACAAATAGTTTTTTTTTTCTCTGCAAATCCATTTTACCTCTGTGTGTAAGGGAAGAAATGGAGTTAATCTCTTATTTGTCATCCAGCATCAAAAGATTCAAATTATTGACCTTTGTACAAAAATATATGTTTAGTTTCTCTTTGTCTAATGTCACAGATTTCAAGATAAAGTTTGCATAGGTTTCTGTCTGTTGATATAAGGTATTAGCTTTACAAATGCTGTAATTAGAAAGCAATGCATCACTATCCAGACCTGACCTGGAAACAACCCTTATAGCCATGGAGATGAGAGTGGTCCAGGTAGTAGGTGAAACATGGGGGACAATGGCCAGGGTCCCTGGTTTACCCAGTAAAGCAGCTGAGAGCATAATGGAGGACTGAGAATTGTAACTTTCTTCTGGAAAGAAAAATCCAAAGCAGGACTTCTGACAGCTTCTGAAGTGCAAGACACACATTTACTCCAAGAAGATAGGATGGCTGAACTGTATCCGTTAGCAGAACACCTTCTGAAACATTCTACTTAAGCTGGCCTCAAAGTCAGTGGCTCTCTACCTTTCTAATGCTGTGACCCTTTAATACAGTTCCCCAAGTTGTGGTGACCCCAAACCATAAAATTACTTTCTTTTTTCCCATAGGATGATTTTTATTAAAGTCACTGAGTGTAAAGAAGACTAATTTAAAATCAACCATGATTTTAAACAGGGTCTGACAGTTTCACCTGTGAGTCAATACTGCAAGGCTGTAAATAAAATTTGAGCTAATGAAGTATTCTTTATAAAACCCTATAATTCAATTTAAAAGGAATATTTAAATGAAACATTAAGAGCTAGACCATGAATTCAGTTGAGGTGTATACAGGCCTTTCATAAGGAGTTTTGAAGGACTTTACAGCTTTTCATTAAAAAGAAAAGTCACCTGTTAAGGTAGATAATGACCCTATTGAATAATGTCATTAATTGTTATTTTATAACAGTAATTTCGCTACTTTTGGGAATCATAATGTATATTTTTTGGAGATAAAACTATTTCCAAATAAAGGACTGGGATGAGCATTTCCAGACTGTTGTAAATCTGTGATTCCATATGGGACAAAGAATGAGCTGTTCTGGCCGCAAGGATATGCACACCTTTGTCCTCACACCTGGGGGGTGGAGGCAAGTGGATATTTGTAAATCCAAGGCCAGTCTGGTCTACATAATGAGTTCTAGGATAACCAGAGATATATGGTCAGACCTTGTCCTCAGGGGGTTGTGTGTGTGTGTGTGTGTTGTGTGTGTGTGTGTGTGTGTGTGTATGTGTGTGTGTGTGTGCAGGAAGAAGAATCATTTTCCTGGAATATAAAGCTTGCAAAAAGTTTCATGTCATATTGCCTCAGTAATGGTCAGCCACCCAGACATTCAGATTCATTTACATGCTTATACTGTTCTCAACCTACAGACCATTTCTGGTACTTCAATCCAAACTCTTGCATGGTACTTAACTATTTGAAGTTTATCAATGCGTAGAGATGATGAACAGTAGATAGAAAATGAACTTTTTTTTTTTGCCAAAGTTAAAGTATTGGGGTTACATTACCTAAATCAGCTCATTTTTCTATAGCTGGAGACTAACATGTAAATGTGTTTTATGTTATAAAAAATACAGTGATTCAGACGAGAATTTATTTTCATAGTTGTGGTGTAAACTTCCTTTGGCTTTCCCCCAAGTCCTTTCCCCATTTAATCATATTAACTTATCTATATCTCAAGCCAAATACATACATTGAGAATAGCTGACCTGTTAAAAGAATTCAGAAAGAACAGAACGATTCAGGGGTATAGTTTTCTTAAGACTTATCATTTGCTAATTTTTCTCATTTGCTTTCTTTTGTAGTAGGAGAGAAGAGCCTTCACTTGGCTAAGGGTAATTCTAACCAATATTAATTTACCAGTTGTGCCCACTTTCTTCTATTTTAAGGGCTCTGATAAATTTAACCATTCTTAAAGAGATATGCAAACCAACACATTAGTGCAGGAGCCATGGCAACAAATGACTAACCTTTACACCATGGAGAAGCAGCTGGCAGGAGCATCAGTTTACAGTATTGAAGCTTGCCTTATGCTTTGGGGTTAAGAAGACAGAAAACAAGGAAAGCAACAGTCTTAGATTATCAGTCTTTTCTATTACAGGTGCCCAAAGCCTGAACATCAGGAATACATTTTCTTCTCTGCACTGATTAGATTTTTAGGAAATCACAGCAGTACTTACACAGGGCTGGAGGCCACAGAGAGTAACTGTTCCCATTTCACAGCATGTAGGAGCTTTTAAGCACTACTATAGGGCTAGAGATGTACACAGCTCACTTGGTATAGTGTGTTTCTCTAGCATACATAAGGGCCTGGATTTAAGCTCCAGTACCTCAAAAGTTTGGCTTGATAGTGTCTGCCTTAAACTTAGTCCTTGGGAGGTGGATATAAGATGATCATAAGTACAAGGTCATCATCATCAACATAATGAGTTTGAAGCCAGCCTTGGCTACATGACATTCTAAAAGAAAATTAAAAAGCAATGTAACTAACAATCAAAAGCATGCTGATGTATAGTCATCCAGTTGTGATTTTATTCATTTTAGAACTGTAGGAACATTGATAAGTGCCTAGGCTATCCTGCTAATTAGCTATGTCACTCAGAGCTCAATTACCTGGGACTGTTCAATTTTATTATCTGTGAGAATTGATATTTCTCAGGTTAACTCTGACTTTTAAATTATATTCTATATTCAGGCTCACTGAAAGCCAGCAGAGCAATGTGAATGCCAGAAATTGTTTTGTAAGCCTCAATAGCTGCTGGTACAGTACCCACCAGCCTCTTTCTGAATGTGAACATTCACCATGGCTTTTATTGTCAGACTCCCAATGCCAAGGGCAATGCCTTTGTTTCAGTAAAAGGCACTAGATGTTCCTTGTTGTTTGCATGTTTTCTTTGTTACAACACATTAATTTACCATATATGTCCTTTGTTCTTGCAGGAAAATGAAAAATCCAAAGGCAAAAAGGAAATAAGGTTTCTCAGAGGCCTTGTTTGCAACATCTTAATAGCTTTCCCTTAACCTATATTTTCTAATGTTTTTAACAAATAAAAATAGTCCTCAAAAAGTCACTGAATTTTAAAGTCATAATTATAACCATAAAAGAATAATTATTTTTTGCCATTTTTACAAAGCATCCTACAACCATAGAAAATTTCATTTTTGCCTCACTTTCAACTTGAAAGCCATGACATACGGGTTAGCTTTACCTTCTAAAATGTAATGCCTTGTAATTTTGTTTAATTTTACGTACATTATTGGCCACTGATTATCCTACTTGCTGAGGATATAATTAGGTCTAATCTTATATTTTGAGATGTTTTACTCTCTTTGGACTTTGGCATCATCTGCAAATTTAATGAGCATCCTTGTTATTCTCTTGTGTCCTCACGGCTAGAACTGTACAGAGACTAGAAGAGACCAGTGAAGTAAATGCAAATACAGGCAATGCATTTACTTTCTGTAGGGTTAAACATGGGCAGCAATTCTCACATATTAATTAATGTGAACATGTTATAAATCTCTTTTGAGACTCTTTGTTCAGTTTCTCAAATGACTTTTATTCAGGCCTCTCCATGTGGCTCACACTTGGATCTAAGCAATAGAGGATTTTGAAAGGGCATATTGTGAACCTATCGATATGTATTTTCATCCAAGAAGCTCCTAGTTCAGCGAGAACCACTTTGCACACATTATGAAGTAACACGACACAGGACAGCAACCTATTGTAATATGGGGGAAGAAAAAAAATATGAAATCGAGGATAAAGTCATCACTGTTTTTTTTTTTTTTTCTTTCTGGAAGATAAGGTGTTTTAGGAACTGTCTACTTGCATGAGAATGACAGAAGGGTCAAAAGAAGTGAAAGGGTGAGGTAGGGCCCTGATCTGGTCATGTCTGGGAGGAGGAAATCTTTATTCCTGACTCATCAAAGAACCTGGAAAAACTGTAACAATGGCTTCAGAATATGGGTAATGTAGGACAGTGATGTTCAGGAGAAGAGAATCAGTAATTCTTAAGACTGTTTTAGTCTACTTCAGAAAGCATTTCTACATAAACTCAGAAAAAGAATCTCCAAACAGGTTCTTGTTGAGTGGAAGCTATTAAGTTTTGAGTTATTTGGGGCTAAGGTGATTAGAGCTAGCAGAGAAGATTAAAACAAGAGAGTGATCCACAGAAGAGCATTCCAGAAGCTGTTGGCCAGTGCACCTGCATGAAGAAATCTCCTGAGTTCAAAGACAGGGCTTTAGAAAGGAGCAGCCAGAGGTAGGTAGAGAGGAAAGGCTTCCTGACTTATGGTGTGTCTGGTCTAGATTTCATAGGGTGTGGCCATGGTATCTGGGATAAACAGTGACACACCAAGAGTGTTTTGTTCCTCCCTATGACCTCTTAAAGCCAATTCTGAAAAAAATGGAGCCTGAAGTTATTTTTTTCCTTCTTCTTTATTTATTTTGTATTTATCAAGAAAAACAGTAAAATGAATTTAAAATGTTGATAAGTTAACAATAACTATAAAGAAGATAAAAATCATAAGCATGACTTATCAAGGATGATAATGCAAATAAGATTACTACACATATATTTACTTTGTGTTCAGCTTACCCTCTGAATTTTTTTTTCATCCTTGTATATCCTTATTCAAGGTCCCTTCCCCCTCCCACCACATCAGGTCATTTTTTCTTCTCCACAACTCCCCATCCCCTCCCTGGGCAGGGAGCAGACAGTCCTATGGTCCCACTGACCCAATAATGCTTAGATCAGTCTCCACTCCTGGCAAATCCAGTTTTGTCTCCCCTCCCTCAAGAGTGAGTCAGGTGTTCCTATAGCTGGAGTGGGATCCGAAGGATCAGTCCAGGATGTTTCTGATCCCAAGCTTATCTTTCTGAGTTTGTGATACCTTGCTCAGGAGGATATTCTCCAAATCCATCCATTTGCCTGCGAATTTTAGGATATCATTTTTGCTTACTGCTGAGTAGTATTCCATTGTATAGATGTACCAAGTTTGTTAATCCATTCTTCAGTTGAGAGACATCTAGGTTGTTTCCAGGTTCTGCTATTACAAATATTGCTGCTATGAACATAGTTGAGCTAATACCTTTGGAGTGTGAATGTGCCTCTTTAGGGTATACACCCAGAAGTGGTATTGCTGGGTCCTTGGGGAGATTGATTCTCAATTTTCTGAGAAACTGCCATATTGCATTCCAAAGTGGCTGAACAAGCTTACACTCCCACCAACAATGGAGGAGTGTTCCCCTTGCTCCACATTCTCTCCAACATAGGCTGTCAAGAATCTAGAGCCCAAAACCTTGAATAACCCAATCAAAAAATGGGGTACAGATCTAAAAAGGGAATTCTGAGAGAGGAT
>PVIH01007869.1:30520-96587 GCA_004025045.1 Sigmodon hispidus
GATTGGCTAAGATAAAAGGCACAGATGACAGCCTATGTTGGAGAGGATGCGGAGCAAGGGGAACACTCCTCCATTGTTGGTGGGAGTGTAAGCTTGTTCAGCCACTTTGGAATGCAATATGGCAGTTTCTCAGAAAATTGAGAATCAATCTCCCCAAGGACCCAGCAATACCACTTCTGGGTGTATACCCTAAAGAGGCTCATTCACACTCCAAAGGTATTAGCTCAACTATGTTCATAGCAGCATTATTTGTAATAGCAAGAGCCTGGAAACAACCTAGATGTCCCTCAACTGAAGAATGGATTAAAAACTTGGTACATCTACACGATGTAATACTACTCAGCAGTAAGAAAGAATGATATCCTAAAATTTGCAGGCAAATGGATGGATTTGGAGAATATCCTCCTGAGCAAGGTATTACAAACTCAGAAAGATAAGCAGGGGATGTACTCACTCATTAGTGGTCTCTAAACAAACAAACAAGAAAAAAGCCAAGCATGCCCAAGCTGCAAACCACTACCACTGAACAGCTTGGGATCAGATACACCCTGGACTGACCCTTCGAACCCCAC
This sequence comes from Sigmodon hispidus, assembly GCA_004025045.1. NCBI lineage: Eukaryota > Metazoa > Chordata > Mammalia > Rodentia > Cricetidae > Sigmodon > Sigmodon hispidus. The sequence continues at coordinate 31,093 of PVIH01007869.1, forward strand.
TCCAACTATAGGAACACCTGACTCACTCTTGAGGGAGGGGGGACAAAACTGGATTTGCCAGGAGTGGAGACTGAACTAAGCATTATTGGGTCAGTGGGACCATAGGACTGTCTGCTCCCTGCCCAGGGAGGGGATGGGGAGTTGTGGAGCAGAAAAAATGACCTGATGTGACGGGAGGGGGAAGGGACCTTGAATAAGGATATACAGGGATGAAAAAGAAAAAAATTCAGAGGGAAAGCTGAACACAAAGTAAATATATGTGTAGCAATCTTATTTGCATTATCACCCTTGATAAGTCATACTTATGATTTTTATCTTCTTCATAGTTATTGTTAACTTATCAGCATTTTAAATTCATTTTACTGTTTTTCTTGATAAATACAAAATAAATAAAGAAGGAAAAGAAAGAAAAAAAAGAAAAAAAATCAATAAGGCATAAGAATAGAGTAAAACTTATAGAATTGAAATATGCAGTTCTAAAAAAATAAATAAAAAGAAATGCAGCTTTGAAGTGAAAAAAATAACTCTCTGAGATTAGTAGTATACATGAAATGAACTATAGAAGAAAATATGTACACAGACAGAGTTGCCAATGAACTGATAAAAGAGAGAATAAAGACTGGGGGAAGCACTGGCCAGCAGAAGGGCACAAGAAACAGGATAAATCTGTTCAGAAACTCCAAAGACAGACAGACAAGTGAGGGAGGAAGAGAGAAACCGATATAGTTATCCAAGAATGGTGAAAACCAGCATGTGCAGATTCAAGAAGCTTGATGTACGCCAACCACAAGTTAGAAATGACACCAAGTAATACCACAGCCAACTTGCTTAAAACTAGTGACAAAATCTTAAAGATAGCCGGGGGGTGTGAAACCACAAGTTATATACAGAAACATAAAGGTTAGGGTAACAGGCATCACTGGCCAGAGAAGCACCATCAGATTACATCTTCAGTGAAAGAAATAGTCCTTGGTTCAAGTAGAATTCAGAGTCAAACAAAGTGTCTTGCATCTAGAAAGATGGACTAACAGGAGGTCACAGGGTGGAGAGGGGTGATGGTGTGAGACAAAGCATGAAAGTCAAGGAGAGGCACAGCAAAGCCAGAAGCCAGATAAAGGAGCAGCACACAGGAAGGACAGGAAATGAAGGAGAGCAACAGACTGGCAAGTTCTTGGCTACTATGCTGCTGGAAAAAATTTAGTTTTGTGGCTAAAAGATGGTCCAGTCAGTAAAGTGCTGGCCACAAGAGTATTAGGATCCAAGTTGCAACCTTTAGAGACCACATAAGAGAGTCAGGTACAATGGCATTTAAAATCCCTGTAGAGGTAGGGGAGGGGAAACGCCCTGAGACTTGATGGCTAGCTAGCTTGGCTAAATAGGTAAGCCCCAGGTTCAATGAGGAAATCCTCTCTCAAAAAATAAAGTGAGTGACAGAGCAAGACACCTGAGGTTGGCCTCCGGTCTCCATATTATGCACCTGCATGCAGACATTCACACAAAACTATTTTTCAGGCAAAGTGGCATTTCTGGTGACAATTGTAAAGTAGATGACATAATATATAGTATTTTAGAATCTTTGTTCTAGATAAAGAAGGGAGACCCCATTAGTGAAATCAGTTTTGGCCAAAGGGGTAATTGTAAAATATTAAATTTATCATATAAATATACATATGTGTGTTTAACAACAATTAATGAAGAATCTGAAAGAGAACAAGGAGAGGTATGTGGGAGGGTGTGGAGAAAGAAAAGGGAAGAATGAAATGATGTAATTATAATCTCAAAATTAAAGATAATAAAAATTATGTCATAAAATATATCAATAGGCATTGAAAGATACAATAAAAGATAAAAAAGACTTAGAAGTCAGTTATAAATAATCATTTGGTTCCTGTCTGTATGATTTAAAAACCACTATTCTCACTCCGCTATTAACTCAGTGTACTCAACATGTTATTTCTGCACAAAGAAGAGAGGCTATGTTTGTTTGTTTCCTTCCTGAGATAAATGGCCAAACACAGCATGGCTACACTTTTTCTTGTTAAAAAAAACCTCAATTTCATATTTGTTTCAAATTAAATGTAAATTAACCATACTACTATTTGTTAAAAGTCAGGTTCATACACTGACCAAGAATAAACTAAGACTGCTAAACAGCATGGTGGACCTGCTCTGGCTTGTCTAATAAGAAGGCTGGGCAGGCTGCAGGTTTTTTCATTAGCTTCTTGTGTTTTGTGGTCTGAGGCTGGGATTTTTTTGGCACACCCAAAACGTTACTTCTTTTGCTGCGGCTCTTTTTATAAAAGCAGTTCAACCATCCATATTCATCTTCCCTCCCACTTGATAAATGGACTATAAAATGAAATCTTACATAAAATTAAACAGATGATATATTAAAGAGCTTGCTACAAAGTAACATATTTCATACGGAGTTAAAATTCAGCCCAAAGTGTCTGTGCATATGTTTTCAAATATGCATTTTGTTTCTGCTAAAGTGTGTGTGTGTGCTGGATAAATCCTTTTGAACATTCTGTTCTGGATGAAACAATCTATATTCTGATGGGCTCTTCATCCCCAGCTTCACAATTTATTAAGACAACTCTTAATAAATCTGAGCACTTTCTTCAAACATTGTGAAAAACTTAGATTTGAGTGAGGGTGAGGTGCTTGGCTATGAGACAACCTGTATTGTTGATTCTCTGACTTCCTGGACAACAATGCTCCCAGGCTCTGCACTCACTGGCAGAAGCTTTTGAACTGGTAGATGCACAAGTTAGGAGATACACTACCATCTTGGTTTTATTTTGAAAAATCCAAGCTCTAGTACATGAATGCCTATGCTATAATAAAATTTTATACTTTAGAAAAGTAAGAGTGTATGTGCATGTGTGCATGCTTGTGTGTGTGCATACTCCTGTGTGTGAGAGCAGGCACTTACATGCCATAGTGCACATGGGAAACTTTGAGTTGTAGCTTTTGCCTTGCACCTTGTTTAAAAGATTGTATCCCAGTCACTACTGCACACATGAGGCTAGCTGCCCACCAGCTTCTAGGAATTCTCTGGTCTTTACCTCCTGTTTGGATGTAGAAGCACTGGAATTACAGACTGTCATGTGTCCTGTGGACCAGAACTCAGGCCTTATATATGCATGGCAATCCCTTTCCTGTTGAGCCATTCCCCAATCTAAGCTGTACATTTTAGAAATCTTTTTTTACCAGTCACTCTAATAACTTACCAAAACACACATGAGATTCTGTCAACCAAGTTTTCCTATAAAATAACCTCGTGGAACTGTAAAGTAAAAAGTAATTTTTCCTTTGAAAAAGTCCTTTTAATAGACACATCAATTTAAAGCAGATTTGCTTTTAATAGATGAGCTAATTTTAAAAACATGAATGTTGAGACATTTAACAATTTCAGTTAACTAAAAAATTATGAAGCATGAAGACAACTCCTAAAATGTTAGATAAATTTGGAATAATTTACATATATATGTTATTTCCATCTTTTTAGCTCAATAAGGTCCCATCAACAATTTTTGTGTAAATATACCATGTCTCCTACAATGTCATCATAATCATACTATGTTACCTTTAGTTTGAGCTGGAAGGGGGCTCATAACTGACCATTCACTGACTCCTTTAAAAGTCTGGATTTGCTAAGATGTATGGTACGTAGGCACAGAACAGGATGCTGTCAGGGACATGAAGAGGAACAAAGTATGGTTTTTGCCTACCTCTTAGCACACAGTGTTAAAAATACTGAATACAGAGGCTGGTGATAGCTTAGTGGGTAAGAGTGTTCACTGCACAAACACGAGAACTTGAGTTTGAATCTCTATCATCCATGTATAAGCTACACAAGGACCCTCATGCACCAATGACGCTAATGCTATGAAGGCTGAAGACATAATGGCTTGGCTTGCTGTCTGGAAGCTTATGTTCTGGGTCAGTCGAAGACACTGCCTAAAGGAAACAGGAAAGCGAGCCATAGAGTAAGATACTCAAGCCATAGAGTATAATACTTAGCATCTTTCTTTGAATTAAAAAACCACACATGAGTGTAAACACACACACACACACACACACACACACACACACACACACACACACACACACTGAATATAAAGGGCTATGTGAATGTACCTATTTGGTCCAGACAAGCCTTTTCCCTTTTCCTCCCCTCTGTAGCAGTCAGAAGTTAAATCTGAATGTCTGGTTTATAAAAAAAAACAAAGTACATCATAAGAACACACTAAAAGCACAATGAACTCAATTTGCTGTATAGTTATCATGTAGTATTTGAGTAAAAAACATAAGAAATTTGTAGGTATTTTAGGGAAGCTTCATATTTCTAATTTGGATATTTCTAGGATGCAATTAGAGCCAAAAACTAGATTGATGACAGGCAGGAGAAAGGGTCCGCACCTAATGCATTTTTCCTGAGTCCAGCATAGTGAGCCCCAGGCATCCAGACTGTGTGTAGGGCACTGTGTGAACTGCAGCCACCTACAGGTGGTATTTCTAGGACAAATGGCTGAGATTTAGTGCCACTTAGCTGGGCAGTGGGGGATTATTTAACTTGATCAAGTAACTTGTTTTTCTTAACCACACATTAGATGTTTGCTGTTGAAGGACTGCATTTAACCTGGAGTTACTCAGGAAGAGAGGCTATATTTACATCTTTTATGCCTCTGAGATGAAGCCCTTATGTTTCTGCTACTTTATGGAGTCATGTTTGCCTTTTGTCTAGTTCATGAGGTGAGTTAATAGAGAATTAGTGTTCAACATCCACCTACTCAAAGCTTAGTGAGCACAAACACATGGGAAATATAGAATTCAAATGGTTTGCTTATATTAAATTTCTGTTTCACAAAGTCATTGGCAGGTGCATGAAAATACATTCATACCTACATCAGTCATTCTGAATAGAGCCAGATGCCTTTCTTACAGTTACTCTACAATACACTCTGTATAGCATGGAGAGATGTCTATACATTCATTAAAGGACAGGCTGAGAAAAGAGTGGTAAATACTTTTGTCTTTCAGCATGCCATTCCCTGAATGAATAACAAAGTGACATTCGGGATAAACACTAATTTGAAGCTGTTTCATGAATGAAGGGCATAAATAAAAATGAGATGTAGTACCAAAAATCTTTAGCACCTTCATCTTCATATTTTCAAAGTCCTTTACAAAAAAATATTTACAGCATCATCTGCCATGTAAGATAAAAAAGGTACTTTACTCTTCAAGATGTATAGGTTTTTTTTATTCTGTTAAATAGACCATGAATAATGATAAAACATTCTGTGATGATTGCAAGTCACTGGTCTGATACAGAAAAACCAAAATGATAACTTTTATCTGAGAATTCTCTCATAGAACAAATATAAACAACCTGAAAAAAATTATTTCTGGGCAAGTTGATTATGCAAAAATATACAGAATTATTATGCAAAAATATACGAGAAGATTGGGAATGAATAAAATGAGAAGAAGCAGCACCGAATAGGGAGAATGGTTCATCTAAGCTGCAAAGTCTAGAATTCAGAATTCAATGTACCTCAAAATTGCATATAGAAAATGGTCCAGCTTATCCTGCCTCCATCAGCTTTTGCATCTACAGCACCCAGTTATCCTCTGGCCATCTCCATAATTTATCATCATTTTGGTTGTTATGACATTCTACTTCCCTAGTAGATAATGGGTATTATCACACACAAATATTGAAGTCTGTACAAACATCTTAGGGTTCTATATTTTCTGCTGTCAACACTGCTCACTTTTCTCTGAGATCAATTGACCAGTGCAAGCCTCTATAAATTCAATTAATTTATAGTAATTCAAGTAATTATATTAAATAATATAATTCAAGTAATTATATTAAACTGAAAATTAATAATTAAGAGGTAACATTCAGTCTGAGCCTGAACTGTTATGTAACGGGGAATTTTCTTCCTTGTATCATTTGGTTTCTGTTCACTTTCTCAGACCTCAGTCCCCATCCTCTGCAGAGATACAAGAGTAGGCTGTCCTCTCCCACAGTGATGAGTGTAGAGCATGATGTGGGGAAGGAAGCAACCTGACTATGAAAACTAGTCACTGTAGATTCAAACATAAGTGAGAAACCTGCCTCATTGGACACAGCATCAAAAAGTCAGCAGATCAGAATGTAAGAGGACAAGAAATTGGCTGGCTTCAATTGCTCCAGGTTCTAAGGTGGCTTTCTGACACTAATTTCAGTTGCAACTACCTTCTTCATATAATTGTTTATTCTGAAAAAGATATTCCAAATAAGGGCTATTTTTGGTTCTAGATGCTATTATTCTTAAATTAGCATAACTATAAAACACTCAAAGTAAGAACAACCACACAAAGTATGCTACACATTTACCAGGAATCCTGCAGTTTTATGGATGTCAGCTGCTTCAGAGCTGGGAACATACACAGACTCAAGACCTTCCTAATTGTATGCTGCCTCTGAACTCAGTGTCCTGGACCTAGGCTATTATTTTATTTCTTATCTTCAAGTAAATGTTTGGTGTGTGTGTGTGTGTGTGTGTGTGTGTGTGTGTGTGTGTGTGTGTGTGCATGTATATATACGTGGAGGCCCAAGATCAACCTCAAATTCATTCCATAGGAGCCATTAATTTTGTTTTTTTGAGACAAGGTCTCTTAGGTCCTACAGCTCTCTGATTCAGTTAGGCTGGGTGATCAAGAGATCTGCTTGTATCCACTTTCTCAGTTCCTGGCTCTTTTATGTGTGTTCTGAGAATTAAACTCAGATCTGCTTGTTTGTGCAGCATAGTTTATTGAGTCATATCCCTAGTCCTATTCACATTTAAAACATCTATCTATCTATCTATCTATCTATCTATCTCACAGTTGTGAGCAGCCAAGTGGTTGGTGGAAACTGAACCCAGGTCCCCAGAGAGAACAGTCAGGGCTCTTAACCACTGAGCAATCTCTCCTGCCTCAATGGCTTGGATTCTATGGTAAGAGAACAAAGGAACAAAAGAAGGATAAATCTTGTTCAAATTAAAAAAAAAATTTCCCTCAATAAAACAGAAAAGCTCCTGTAAGCTTTGCTGGAACAGAAAAGTCCCTTAATCCAAAGCCTAATCCTTTTAAGACAGGACAGGACAGCCTTGGCTCTGTAGGTTTGAAATTCATTAATGATCTTTGCATGGGAATTAGACTGGGCATTCTTTTCCACCATTAGCTAAATTATGAAAGAGCATCCTCCTACCTCCTTCTGTATCATTTACCCACTGGAAAGGACCATTGCCTGCACGGGCAGATGAGGGAGCATCAGAGAATGGCATAGCAGGGTATAAGTGATCTGATTAGGGTAACAGAAAAATAGAGGGGCTTCAGTTAGGGTGGGTAAGGAATATAAGTACAGAAGGAGGGCAAAGTTAATATTATCTAGCTACCTTAAAAACATTAAAATACATGTAAGTTGGTTTTAAATATGCATATATAGTTTAAACAGAATTTTTATATATTAGTTGACAATGTTCCCTCTAAGAGCCAAAGACCACCTAACAAAATCCCCAACACCAGAAAAAAGAAGCCCCCTTTTGTCTAAGAGACTTCCAAAACATTATAGACTATTCCACTGCCCTTGAATGACCTTGATAGGTAGAAGGTAAGTCCCTATTTGAAGACACCATATATGTCAGACACAGGGCCCAGAGGCCTCTGAGCTGGAACTGACTTGTGTTGCAAGAATTCATATTGTAAGGAAAGAGACTCAGAGCCAGGTTTTATTAAATATGTAATATATCACCACATATTTGAATGCCTCCCTCAGGACTAGCTTTCATGGTACCAGAAGGGGTCTTGAAAGCTTCTAAAGGAGGGAAACAACCAACAGTCCCATGCAGCTATGATGCTTATGAACCACAAGCATCATGGCACAATGACCCTAAGGGTACACTAGTGGCAAGCGTACCTCCATGGTAACCAACACCTTTCAAATTGGAGCTAAGGCACACTTGACAAGAAGAAAAGTCATGCCTGAAATGGAAACCTAGTCAACTACACAGGGCTAAGAAGTCATGAATCTTGTAAGAGAATCCATAACCACCACTTTACTAAAACAGCAGAATCCCTAACTACAGTCTAAACATTTGTCCTTATCCTAACAGATTACTGTTGTCCTCGCCCCTCATCAAGGAGACTCTCTTTGCAACAGATGGACACCATTATAGAAAATTACCACCAATGAAAATGCAGAGTTGTGGAGGTCAATCTCAGATGATACATTCACAGAACAACTCCCACACCTAAATCTTAGGGAACATTACAGAAAAGGAGGTAGATAGATGGTAAGAGTCAGAGAGAGGATCAGGGAGTACAATGGGAGATTATATCTTTTAGTAATGTCAGAAACTACATCCACAAAGTCTCGCCAAAGCTACTGCCTAAACATGAGTGACACAATAACAAAATAATAGCACATGCCAAAGTGTATGAGGGAATGCATACAAGGCCTCAACCCTACACCAAGAACTACAGGCAACTAAAGAATGTTAAGAGTGAAAGAGATAGTTTTACCCAAGGAAGAATATACCAACTGGTCATCCAAAATTAAATGGTCATCCCTAAAAACATACATACATAGAACATTATATTGACTGAAGAGGTTATAGAGCTATATTTGTGTATATATATATATGCATGTAACAATAATTAACAAAAAAGAGGTCATGAATTTGAAAGACAGCAAGGAAGAGCATATGAAAGGGTTTGGAGGGGAAGGGGTGATGTAATTACACAATAATCTAAAAATAAAAGAAATAGAAAGAATAAATAAAAATATAATTGAAAAAGTGGTTACATTTAAATGTTCATGGAACCCACCACCTCCACCTCTACCAACCCCCTCCTGATTAAAATCTGCAAGCATTGACAAAAATGTCATCAGGCAGTTTCCCAGTCAAAATTCAGATGGTAGAGTTTGAGATGAATCAGGTGGGACACACTTTGTGGTCCCCAGAGATGTTTCCTCTTGCTCAGGCACCACAGTGTCAAGATGGTGGCGTGGTGCTCTTGGGCAAACAGTCTGTAAATGTCTGCAAGCTGGTGATAAGGCCTGAGTCTATCTCCATGCTTGAAGTTTCTCTAGGATACCTTCTTCCTTGACACTCTTACCTGTTTCTCTCACTACTATGCTAAGCACAGCACTTGATGAAAGTAAGTATGGAAAGATCAAAGAAGTCAATGGAAGAACCTTCTGGGGTTTTATCCACCATTCAGTACACATGCAACCAAATGGGAATGAATCAAACAGGATGATGCTCTGAAAGGCAACAGAAGAGCAAACTGTCTACTTGAGTGACTTCATATTCTATCAAAAAACATCTTTAAAATTCTCTAGGGAAATAGCTACTGTTGTCTTTGGAGCCACAGTGATCATTGGCTAAATAGCATCTCCCCAGTTGAGTACTTGTTTATATAATTCAGGATTCAGTCAACATGGTGCTAATACTTATATTTGCTTCCTCTCTTTTTTTCCAATGTGAATACTCTATTTTTTACCTACCTACCATCTATCTACTATCTATTTATCTACTCTCTATCATCTACCATCTACCTACCTATCTACCTACCTGTCTACCTACCTATCTATCTATCTATCTATCTATCTATCTATCTATCTATCTATCTATCCAGCCTTCTACCTTTCATCATTATCTATCACCTATCAATCATCTGTACCCCTTGGGTGGGCACCCTTCTACAGCAGTTGTTCTCAGCCCTCCTAATGCTGTAACTCTTTAATACAGTTCCTCATACTATGGTGACACCAAACCATAAAATTATTTCCATTGCTATTTCATAATTGTAATGTTGCTGTTGTTAGGAACCATAATGTAAGTATCTGATATACAGAATATCTGATACAAAACCCTTGTAAAAGGGTTGTTTGACCCCCAATGGGGTTGTGACCTACAGATTGAGAACTGCTTCTTTAGATCCTGGGACTGTACTGTAAGAAATTTATAATGACATGCCTGCTTTATGATGTCATAACAAGTGCTCATCTCCGTGGGGTAGGGTTAATGTTCTTTAGATTTCATAAATTCTTTGTATGGTTTGGGTGTTGAGAACTCTCAGAGCCTCAGAGGCTAAGCCTTTGTTTCTAGTCTATGCTGCTAAAGGGAATTTATGAAACATTAAGGGATGTAGTTAGAGGCAACTATATTATTGGGGGTATTCCTTTGAAGGGGCATTGGAATCTGTCTTCCTATTTGTTTTCCAGAAACCATAAGGTGATTAGCTTAGTTTTTTTTAAGACTTTACTCTTTAGTTTTAAAAGATTTATTTATTTTATGTGTATGTGTGTTTTGCCTCCATATATGTATGTGTGTGCCACCTGCATGTCTGGTGCCTAAAGAGGCCAGAAGAGGGCATCAGAGCCCTTGGGACCTGAAATAAGAATTGTTATAAGCTATCATGTGGATTTCAGGAATCCAATCTGGGTCCCCTAAGAGGGCACCAATGTTCTTAACCACAAAGCCAACTATCCAGCTACAGTTCAATATCTGATGTGCTTCCTGCCACAATGCTGTGTCTTATATGGGTCTAAAACTATGGGTAATTGTATGGACCAACTGATTATGGACTAAGGTCTTTGAAACTTTGAACCAAATATATCTATTTCTTTTATAAGCTGATTTTTTTCTCATAAATTTTGTCACAGCACCAGGAAGGTAACCCATACAGTTTTACAAAGTGATTGTCTCAAACCCTATACTGGCTAAAGAAAAAAATTAAAACAGCTATATCCTTGTGAACAATATAAATTAAAGTAACACACACCTCAAATTTTCACATTTATATTTTATAAATATATATTTATAAAATTATATATTTTATATATAACATAAAATATTAATAAAATTATAATAAAATTGTAAGCCTTATATAAGATATATATATCTTATAAAAGGTTTATAATTAATTCTGATCCTAAGTCTTTTCTCTGACTTAAAAAATACTTTTTGACTCTTTTTTATTTAAAAGTTTTCTTTTTAAATACAAACCACAGTTCTTCTTTCTTCTCATTCTCCCAGTCACCACCAGTTCCCTCCCACCTTCCCCCCACCCATTCCTCACAGAAGTTAAGGCCTCCCATGGAGGGTCAACAAAATCTACCATATCAAGTTACAGCAGAACTAAACTCCTCCCTCCTGTATCAAGGCCGAGCAAGGTGTCTCTCTACAGGGAATGGGTTCCAAAAAGCTCAGTTCATGAATCAGGGATAAATTCTGGTTCTACTGCCAGAGGCCCCATAAACTGCCCAAGCCACATGACTGTCATCCACATTCAGAGGGCCTACTTTGGCCCCATGCAGGTTCCCCAGCTGTAAGTCCAGAGTCAGTGAGCTCCCAGTAGCTCAGATCAGCTGTCTCTGTGGGTTTCCTCTTCATGATCTTGACCCCTTTGCTCATATAGTTCCTCCTCCCTCTCTTTGACTGGACTGGGAGCTAGTGCTTAGCTGTGGATCTCTGCATGTGCTTCCATCAGTTGCTGAATGAAGGTTCTATGATAACAATTAGGATGGCCATCAATTTGATTATAGGGGAAAGTCGGTTCAGGTACCCTTTCCACCATTGCTTGGAGTTTTAGCTCGGGTTATCCTTATCAATCGTTGGTGAGAGTGTAAATTTGTATAGCCACTTTGGAGCCACAGTATGATGAATTCTCAGAAAAGTGGGACTCAATATCCCTCATAATCCAGCAATACCACTCTTGGACATATACATATATGATGCATATTCATACCACAAGGACATTTGATCAAATTTGTTCATAGCAGCATTATTTGTAATTATGAGAACCTGGAAACAACCTAGATGTCCCTCAGCTGAAGAATGGCTTGAAAAAATGTGGTACATTTACACAATGGAGTATTATGCAGCAGTAAAAAAATGAGATCTTGAAATCTACAGTCAGATGGATGCAAATAGGAAAAAAATCAGTCTGAATGACGTAACCCAGACCCAGAAAGACAAACATAATATGTTGTGTGCCAAATATTGTAGAATTATTCATTTGTAATTGATTATATAAAGGATTAATATTTATTAAGGGGTTATATAAACATTTATTGATATAAATTGAACCTTAAGACAATTTTTGGAGAGTGGAATTGTTGTACGCTGTGCGATAGAGTCAGACTTCTTCCTGAGAAAGTAGGAACAAAACAGCAAGGAAGGTCAGTGTGCAACGGGGTTCTCAATGGGGACTGGGCACGCCCCATTCAGGGTCCTGAGAGCCAAAGCTAAGCCTCTAGGCCTACTCACTCATAAGTGGATATTAGACACAAAGCAAAGGATAACCAGGCTATAATGCACAACTCCAGAGAAGCTAGGTAATAAGGAGGACCCTAAGAGAAATATCCACGGATCCCCCTGGGAAATAGATAAGATCTCCTGGGTAAATTGGGATCATATGGGAGGTGGGTAAGGGAACTGGGAAGAGGACATGAGGCAATGGGATGGTTGAGTTGGGGGAGTAACAGAGAGGGAGAACAAGGAATAGATATCTTGACAGAGGAAGCCATTTTGGGGTTAGGGAGAAACTTAGTGATAGGAAAAAATATTTTTTAAAGATTATTTTTTTATATATATGGATGCTTTGCCTGCATGTGTGTCCATGCACCATGTGCATGTAGTAGTACCTGTGGAAGCCAGATACTCTGAAACTGGAGCTACAGGTGGCTGAGAGCTGTATGATGGGTGCTGGAACCAAACCTGGATCCCCTGCCCCTGCAAGGGTAACACGCAGTCTTAAGTAGTGAGCCATCTCTCTAGCAAGCCCCTTTCTCTGTGTTTTCTCATGTGGGTTCTACATGGCCAAATAAAAAACACACTTGAAATAGTGTGATTATTAGAATTAAGATTATTTAATATTAATAGGCTGGTATAATTAAAATATCAGTTTGAAATAGTATTTAAACAAGTGGGTAAATTTGGCACTTGTGTGTCATAACCTGATGTAATATTATTGACATTTGGAAAACAGAACAAATCTATGTAGCCTTTAGCCTATTTTTGTAAACATTTTGTTTAATGGGGAGGATTTTAAGAAGGATGGTATTTTGTCAACAGGTGCTATCTAACTTTATAACTGTGAGAACTGGAATCGTCTTATAAACTGTTTATTCCCATGACCTCGTTTAATAAGAGGAAAACCACAGAACTATAAACTCTAGGCAGGCTCGTAAATTCAAGTCAGCAGTTTCCTTCAGCTTGTTCGTGTTTTATCAATCACGCTTAGAAGAGTAACAGAACTTTCTAAGCCTTTTTTCTTCTTCCATAGAGAAAAAGCATCAGGGCTTCCAAGAGACATCCATTTTCCCAGAATGCTTTGCAACTGAGTGATTTTATGACTATAGTTTTTCCTGTTACCATCTCAGTGGATGTGACAGGTGATCTTCTCTGCCTGGTCACAAAGTTTCCACCTTTGCCTCTCAGCACTCTTTATCCTTCCCACACTACTAATCAGTGACCTTCAAGGGTAGGCAACAGTCGATTGGCATGGGCAGTATGTGGAGCCTTGAGGGGTGGGATCAGACTGTGTTCCTGTATGTAGATAGGCACCTTGGAGCTCATTCCCTGTGGCCCATTCCCTGCAGAGGAACACCTAACCCAGTCTTGATATTAGGATCTGGAAATCGGACCTGCCTGGAGTGGATGCTGAGCTGATCTACCTTGGGACTTCTTGCCCTTTTTGGGGAGGGGATGGAGAGGTGGGAGGCTGAAGACTGACTGGGAGGGATTGGGAGGAGGGAAGGGATAGAGGGCAAGGGTATACATGGATTAAAAAGACTTTATTTTATAAATAAAACAAGCAACAACAAGAAGAAAATGACAACCAGAAGCTCCTCTCATCCATCTGAAATAAACACTGGAAATCATTGAGTGATTGCCACACAAAGGCCTGTATTCCTGGAGTTACTGAATTTTAACGTTCTCCTCACCCCCATTTCCTAGGTTTTTTTTTTTTTTTTTTAAATCCCTATCTTTTTAAAATCTAATGCACAGTCCTAATAACTATGGCAAAGTCATTTAATTTTTATCATTATCTTTAAAACAATGCTAGTATAATTATTTCTACCTTATAAAGGATTAATATACTTTTCTTTGAGTGTTAAAGCATTTCACCTGAATCATGTTACCTATTCACAGCAAATCCTATGAAGCAGAATTATTGTGGTCCCTGTTTTATAAGAGAAATGGAATAAAATGCATCTGTGATGAGAATTCCAGGTGCCTGACTGCCAGCCTCTGCCTTGAATCTTTGCTCTGAGCCAGTTCTCGGCTTCTCTGGAGTTACAGGAGCTACAAGAGCATCCCACTAGCCCAAATGTTCTGGATGAAAACACCTTCATAAAAACCATACCAACAATATCAACTTTATTTTGATGAGCAGTGCCTGCCTTCCTCTCAGCAAGACAAACCAGTTTGAGATGATACGTACATTGCAGATTTGCATTGCAAATATTAAACTGCATAAATTTACCAAGCGCTTGGCACATTTAGCCCAGAAACCTGATCCATATTTTTCTATAGAGGTTGAATCTGGGAAGAAGAAATGAACAGCATTCCAATGGTTATTCTTTCCAGGGTTAATCAAGTTATTTCATATACTTTGCTGTCAGTAGGGAACTCCCAGAGGAGCCCCTTTATTCTTTGTTAAAAACACAATAAAAGGAAATAATTGCTACAAATGTTTTCTGGATAACAACAATATAAATTCCTTGGGTCGGATGGGTTCTGCATGCAAATGGTATTTGTAGATTGAATAATAGAAGCAACAGAGGCAGCCCCAAAAAGAACCCTCCAAAGAAATCAAAATAAATTGCCAACATACATCTGACACCGTGAGTACACGTCCCGGGTAGCCTCCTAGAGTGCTCATTCTTTGTCATTCTCAAATAAAAACTTTATCTTACTATTATTATAGATGTTTATGGATTTCTTTTCCAAGTTTTAGTTTGTACACAACAGAAATTTTGTTATTATTGAGACAGGATTTTATGCAGCCCAAGGCTGGCCTTGAACTTACTCTATTGCCTGAGCTGACCTTGGATTTCATTCTTCTGCCTTCATCTCCTGAGTGCTAAGATTACAGATGTGTAGCACAGTGCCCAGTTTATTGGTGCTTTGCGTACATTAGGTAAGTACTCTACCAACCGAGCTACACTGTCAGCACTGTAAACTCTTATTCAACCAACAACAGCAATCCTGTTTACTGATCAAATGGGACTCAGACAAATCGAGTTCTGGCATATGCCAAGTTATTTTTAGACCTTCAAGCCAAATATGTCAGAGTTGGAAATGATAATGAAAATGCTTTCATTTTTCCACTTGGAGGGTTATAGCAAAGTACAATGTCCAAAATCAGTTCCTCAGAAGGGTAAAACATGTGAATGCATGTGTGTGTTTTTATGTGTGTGTATGCCCATGTACTTGTATTGTATGGGTGCACATAAGTGTGTGCACGTCAGAGACAAACTCAATTTCTTTCTACATTTTGTTTGAGCTGGGAGCTGTCAATGGCCTGGAACTTTGCCAGAGCTAGCTTCATGGATAAAACTGTCTCTACCGTCTCTATCTCACCCCTGCTGAAAGTATAGCAGGTGCCGTCACACCAGCCTTTTCAGGTGTGTTCTGAAGATTTTACTCGGGCTCTGGGTTTTTAAACCAGGTCTCTCATGTTTTTGCTTAAGCCATCTCCCCAATCCCCCAAAGGATCCTGTTTTGAGTACATTTTAGGTAAAACTATCAAGGGTCAAAAGGTAAAGTCTGAGGACAAGTAATGATTCTTCTTTCTTTAGCAACTGGTGCCTTCTAAATTTTACTAAAAGAGGAAGCAAACATTTAAGAAAGAAAAATAAATACGGACTTGGCCTTTGGAACTATTGAGAAGCAGCCTTTGGTGCTGGGAGGCTTATTGCTTGGTTCCCAGGATTTCTATCAGCCCGCAGAGGAATGAAGGACCTTTGTTTCTAGTTATTTCTGTGTGGATGCTCACGTCAGCACCTGCTTCACAGTTATAATTCCTCCTACAGCCACCAGCATGGTGTTGATATTCCACAGAAATAATCTTCTCTCAATAAAGCTATTCACTCAATATGAAGGTCAAGTTATCTCAGCCCTTAATAAGTACAGAGACAGGCTAACTTATAAAACAGAATGCTTCTCAGAATTTGCATAAACCTCCTTTGTCTTCTACAAATTATTCCTTGTTAAATGAAGGTGGTGTTTAAAGGCTAATTATATTTATCAAACGGACTGAATCCATCTCTTTTGGACTAATCACATTCTCCCTAGGCATTTTTTCCTTCCTGACATCACGGAGGTGACATAAAGCAAGATCTATGCAAACTGATTCTCATTATCAACTTAGGGATTTCATTTTTAACCTAGAAATTGACTTTTGCATAGAAATTGCTACCCAGCTAGCCAGCTAGCCAGACATTTTTCTAAAAGGAACACACTGTGCATTTTAAAAAATTCTATGAAGTAAAAGCATCACACTCAAGATGGCTATTGTCCTCCTAAAACAATCCTGAGCAAAAGTCCTTCATAGAGGATGGCACTGGTGGGAAAATGATTGCTGAGAATTAGAAAAAAGTTTCCATGAAACTCCAGCTTTAAATAAGAGAGAGATGATTCTTAGAAAATGGAAATCAAAGAAGAAATGAGAAGTGTGACACGCAGGGAGTCAGTGGTCAAAAGCCTAAGTATCTTTTTCATTATAGTGTACCTGTGCTTTTTTTGTTTTTGTGATGGTTTACAGCCTGTAATTTTGGCACTCAAGAAGCTGAAGCGAAAGCATCAAAAGTTCCACCCTAGCCCGAGCTATTTGTTTCAGGCCATCTTAGGCTAGTTATAGAGAAACTATGTTTCAAAACAAAACAATCCTCCCGAGAGGTGATAAAGTGGCAAAATTTTATAAATCAATGGAATCTGAAAGTACATTTTCAAATAATAAATTCTTTATTCAACTCTTCATCATGTCCCTCTAAGCATCACAGTCTCTGACAGATTATGGTGGTCTGAATAGGTGTGGCCCCTACGGACTCATGTGCTTGAATGCTTGGCTCATAGGAAGTGGCACTGTTAGAAGTGTGGCTTTGTTGGACGAAGTGTGTCACTGGAGAGGTGGGTTTAAGGTCTCATATATGTTCAAGCTTTTCCCTGTGTCACACGTTTTCCTGTTGCCTGTGGATCAAGACGTAGACTCAGCTCCTTCTCCAGCACCATGTCTGTCTGCATGCTGCCATGTTTCCTGCCATGACAACAGTGGACTAAACCTCTGAAACTATAAGCCAGCCCCAATTAAATAATTTCCTTTATAAGAGTTGCTGTGGTCATACTATCTCTTCCCATCAGTAGAAACCTAACTAAGATATAGATTTAAAAACAAAAAAACTAACTTACCTATGAAATGGAAACTACATTGTTAATCATACCCATTTAAAATTCAGAAGAAGCCATCTATTCTCAAAGCGAAACTTTTTTTGTTTGAGAGTTTATGTATGTATACATAGTGTCTTGATCCAGTCATTCACATTCCCTCCTTTCTAATCTCTCTCTTGTCCCCTTTATCACTTTACCTTCCCAGCTTCATGTACTTTCATTGTTTTTAACCCACTGAATCTACTTTAGTACAGGTTTCAGGTACATGTGGAGCACAAGTAGCCTTCCAGGGACTGTATCCCTGAATGAGATGGTTTCTCCCTCCATCATTAGCCACCAATTGCCAGTGGCTCTTTAGGTAGTAGTGGTACAACAGCCACCCCTCACTCCCATCCATGTTGGCATTTTGGTTGGTCACATCAAGAACTTTTAAATTCTGTTTGTGAGTTTTTTTTTTTTTCTGTTAAGGCCTGGCCCCAGGTAGAGATTGGTTAGAAATGATAAAATTTTAGAAAAAGATTAGTGTGTATATGTGTATGTGTCTGTGTGAACACATGTGCATCCTTGTGTGCAGATGCTTGGAGACCAAAAGGTGGTGTCAGGAATCCTGTACGCCTCTTCTTCCATGGCGGTGGCCTCTCTCCTGAACTTGAGACTTGCAAATGGGGTAGTCTGGAAGAGTAAGGTGAGTGAGTTCTACATACCTGAGGTTCCTCATTTTAGTACTTGAGGTTAAATCCAGGGCCTCATGCAGGTCAGGTAAGCACCCTACCACTGAAATTAAACCTTTAGTAAGGCCTGTAATCTGTGAAGGCAAACACATACATGCCTCTCTATTTAAATATAAATATATGTGTAAGGATTCCTGGCATGCCACATGGTGAACTCAATGCGGTGCTGGGTGAAATAAGAATTCCTGGTATGTAGCAGCCATGTGGTGATGCCAACATGGCACAGGCAGAACACCCCATGTACAGGGGGCACACCCCTAGGCATGGCTATGTAAATTTGTGCCCACCCTTCTCTTCAAAGGAGATGCCATGTGGCAGTCTGTCTCTTTCTCTTCTGCTTCTCTGCCCCTGTACTTGCGTGGCAACTCTCCTGAATAAATTCTCTCCTGAATAAATTCTCCTGTGGCCCTGGTAGTGTGTGTGTGTGTGTGTGTGTGTGTGTGCCTGATGTCACACACAAAACCAACAATATGTATTTTTGACTTTTCAGGGTTATTGTTATATCCCACCTAGGGATGAAACATTTAGATAGAAAGCTGATGTTTTTGAGCCAGCCCAACAACTGTCCATTAGCATATTTAAAACCTCCTCCAACAAGCAACATTCACAAAGCTTTCCTAGACTTCTGTGATGGTGAAATGTGCCTCTGAGCTTGCCTGTGAGGAATTATTTTGATTATATTAATTAGGGTCAAAAGACTGGTCCACTGTGAGCAGCACCATTCCCTGCTGGAATCTTGGACTATGTAAACAGAGAAGGTGAGCTGAATTCAGGCATCCATTGCTCTTTATTACTGACTGTGGGTAGAATGTGACCAGCTGCTTCAAGCACCTGCCTCCTTGACTTCCCTGCTATATCCTTGAAGAAGAAATAAACCATTTCTTCTTCAAGGTTCTTCTGTCAAAGTATTTAATCTTAGCAAAAGGGAAAGAAACTAGGTGAACGTCTATGTGTATCCTGCTTTACGTGTCAAACAGGTTTCCCAAGAATGATATAGTGAAATGGAAGGAAACATCACTTTAGGTGGGAAGGGTTTGTTCCTAGCCAAGTTACTTCTCTGTGATTCCATTCCTCAGCAGTGTATTTGCATTTCAAAGCCCTGTCAATCTACCCTAACATGAGAGAATGAATCCAGGCTTTTGCATGCGCCAGGCAAGTGCTCTACTATCAAGCTTATACACACCAGCCAGTACTACAGTTTGAAAACTTAAATTAAAAACCATATGGAGGTGCAGATGTGCAAGAAATACTTATTTACACTGGCTTTATATCAGTGCCAAGAATACACTCACGTCTTCATGCTGAGAATTTACCTTCAGCAAACACAACTGCACATAGATGTGTGCCTCCTCTAGGCGTATGTTTAGGCAGAAAGCTGAACTACTTCTTCACAATGAAGTCAGTATTGCAGTTAGTGTTACTCTGTGACAGAAAACAGAAGCACAGTTTTGAACTGATGCCACATTTCTCTTGCATATATTGCATCAAATGGGATTTAAAGAGACACACTGGACTGCCTCAGGGTCCAGCTACATGAACAGAAGATGTACATCAGAATATACTTACATCCTGATGTAGATTATAACTGTAAGAGGAAAACTGTCAAGATAAGAACAGCTTCCCAGACAAGGAAGTCAGTTATACTGTGCTTGGAAACAAAAAAATTAACAAAAACTAGAAATAAAACAAGCCAAAATGTAAAATTTGGGCTGGAGAAAGGGTTTAATTAGTAAAGTGCTTGCTAAGTAAACATGAGGGTCTGCATTTCATACCCAGGACCTATGTTAACAAAAAAGCCCAGCAGAGTGGTATATTTTTGTAGTAATGGTAGGCAACTACAGGAACAGTAGGGTCCTTGGGGTTCCCTGGCAAGCTAGACTAGCCTGCTTAGCAAGTTTCAGGATAATGAGAGACCCTGTTTCAAAACAAACAAACTAGAGGTGGATGATGGTAAGTGTAATTAAAGTTGAGTGCTTTTTTATTATTATTTTCCAGTTAGCTCAGGACCATTATTTCTGAATATATATCTTGATAGAGCTTCAACAATGATACCAGGTATTGTTAGCCTAATATTTAGTATTTAACCTACAACTCTACTCCTTCTATTTTAATATCTATTACTAATTAAATAAATGAATGTGGCAAAAGTCAGGATGGTTGTGACAGATCCATCATGATGGCCACTTGTCAGCTCCCAAACAGTGGATCTTTCCCTGTCCCACTTTGAGTGGGGCTGGTCTTGTGTTTTGACTTGACAAATAGAATGCCAGGATCCCAACATCTGTCCTGTTGGGGGAACTCTGCACCCTGAATTGGAAAATCTCATAGGAAACCCAGCTACCCTGCTGATCTTGCTGTACTAGAGAGAATAAGAGTACCTGAAAAAGGACCCATTGACCCTCTGGCAAACATAGAAGATAATGGTGAATTACCAAGCCTAAGCTAAACACTCAGATGACTGTAGTCACTATGTGAACACAGAATGATCAGCCAAAGACCTGCACAGATGGGACCAGTCCACATTGAGAGCCTGTGGATGGTTATTGCTTTAGGTCACTAAATTTGGGTACACCTTATAATATAGTTCTAAGTAACTGAATCATTAGTTCTTCAGTTAATTATGTATGCAGCAAGAAAACATTTTCAAGTATAAATTCCAGTATGCTATTTTCAATATAAGATATTCTCCTGTGTGAACACTATCTGAAATTTCATAAACAGGGAAGAAAACAATGTATGCATATTCAAGAGGTGAGGCAGGAACAACAACATTCAGCCTGAAGCAGTGTCAAAGATCTTTATCACTATGAGAGTGGCTGGAGAGGATGATGATGGAGGACCAAAATTGATCATGAGATGTACAGAAGTAAAGACCTGTTATGATGAGTGGGAGGGACTGCTTGTGGGTGGTACTGAGAGTTTTAGGTGGATAGACATACATGTGGGTGATGAGAAGATCAAATCAGGCTCATTTTCTAAAGCAAAGTCTTATTGTATTAAGTAGCTCACTATACCTTTTATAAACTCTGCCCTTATGAAGCTAAACAGAGTCTTTGGCTATGATTCCGTATGAATATAAGACAGATGTGCCTATAGAAGAACAAAAGAGAGGTGGTGGGCGGAGAAGAAAGGACAGAGGACAGCATGTACCCAGAGTATGAGCATTTATTGCAAAAGATGCATTAGTTGACTGAATTTATGCCCTATTCAACTGGTCTCAGGAATGAACTTCCTTTCCTTCATCTGTTCAAGGTCACACAATTCTTGAAGTACATAGGATGGGGGTTCCAATACACTACTCCTAAATCTGACCTTGACATTCCAGAAGAAGGAAGACTGCTCTGATCTTCCACTTTTGTCCCCAAAGTCAGTCAGTAAACCTAGAAAAAACATTTTGGTGTTTTCTTGAAGGAGATCATAAGACTGTCCTGTGGGAAGTGTCCATGCTGGCTGTGGCAGAAAGGTATGCCCTTCTCCCTGAAGATGCAGACAGAAGAGATGAAGATGAACAAAAGCCTCACTATACTCTTCACAGCCCATCACAGTTAGCCCCTGTCCCTGCCATTGAATCATGTTTTTCTTAACTATCTTCACCAATCCCAAGCATGCCAGGAAGCATGCACGTTCCTAGGCTACACAGCTCTTATATCAAAAGCCAGGTGCAGGGTTGAGCAGTGTAAATTGTGAGGCATGCATAAAACCTTGGGTTCACTTTCTGGCACCATAAAAATAAAATAAAATGAATGCATTAAAAAAGACTCACACCAGATAGTTGTATTTGCTTTCTTCTTATTACTGTCTCGTTATGGGGACCTCAGCTATGAACCTGGCTTTGGCAGTGGAAAAGAATTCTTTTCCCTTGTAGAACTCACAGAACACAAAGAGCTGAGAAAAAAAAAACATATGAACATATCAGGGTAAAAAGAAGTTATGGAATGACAAGATTAAGCCAGGGGAATATTTTTAAAAGAGAATAATAATTTATTGAACTAAATTTAACTTCCACCTTCACCTCTGAGATATTTATGAAAATGTCCTCAGTGTCCATGTTCTCAGTGGCAATGGCACTGCAGAGAAAGTCAGCGTTTCCTGCCAAATGCCAAGCTCCTGACTTTGGAAACCGGTAAACAAGAGGAAGGAGAAGAAAAAAGAAATATTTTTTTTTCCTCAGATAATAGGCGAAGCACTTGATGGTTTTATTTTTGAGACGATTTCCAGTTGTTGTACTGAAAGACAATAGTTTTCTTGACTTTAGTTGTAACCTCTTAAAATTCTTGGACTGGAGAGCATCCTATCATGCTGTGTTATTCCAGTTCTGACAGGAAGTAGAAGGGGGCCGGAATGAAAGTGTCTTAGTAGGAGATCCTCAGAGTCTTCTCTGTGTGTGGGGGTGTCTGTCTCCTTCTCCACAATAGTTCCTTCCTTGGTTTGGCCCCATCTCCATTCTCCGTGGGCCTCAACACGAGCACACTTATTCTGTTAATACCCAAGGAAGGAGTAGAAGGCTATGGAGCCCTGGGACTGTTGGTTTCTGCTTCTGCTGGGTTACAGGTACATTCCACTATGTCTGGCTTGTATGTGTATGCACCAGGAATTTAAACTCTGGTTCTCATGCTTGCACAGCAAACATTTTACCCACTGAGGTTTCTTCTCTCAACCCTGGTTGAAGCAATGTCTTTTAACATTCTTTTCACACTTTCCCTCAGTTGACTAGGCTGTGCCCTATTTCTCCAGCAGAATTGATAAAAGTATCAGAAAGAAAAATAAGAGTTTCAAAAGAATAACTCTCAGCAATTTGGACATATATAAGGCCTTCAAAAATAATACATACTTTATCTTATAGTTTAGTTGGATGTGGGTGGGGAGCCAAGTGTTCACCATTATTAATATTGTTATGATATCTGTGTGTGTGTGTGTGTGTGTGTGTGTGTGTATGATATGTGTTGCATGAAAATCAATGGACTGTAGTGTGTCTTGCACTTTAACAGCTATGCCCTGCTATGGCTGAGGATTGCTTCTGTTGGCTTAGATTGCTTCTGTTTAGGAACAGAAAAGCATTTTGCTCCCCACCCTTTGCTTTGGATCAAAGGACACTACAAGTACTTGAACTCCTATTAATAGTCCCCACAAGCACAACAGCAGCCTGCATGTGCCCATGTCCAAGTGCTTCTGAAATGACAGGGAACTTTCAAACAGCACTGGGCTGTGCATTTTTCCAATGCCAGCCTTGCTGGCGCTGCTCTGCCCTGTCAAATGCATAATATTGAAAAGCCCAACTGGGCACCTATTTGCTAGAATGTTCTTGGCTGTTCTCCATCCATCATGTCCCAAGATAAAATTTGCTCAGAGAAGCAGGACTATTCTTAGGTGCTTCCTGTGGTGAACATTAACCAAAAGATTGAAATCTCTAGAAACAGGTAAGGATTGGGTAAAGGGAGAGGGTGTATAAATTCCTTAGAAAACTTCAAAAAAGCTATTACCCGCACAGTGTTTTAAAAGTGATCAAGGCTTCTACTTAGAAACAAGTTTTTCATGGGAACTGTCATTCTAGGATCAGGCATGAATGGATGTTTCACAGGCCTTTAGGAACCACTCAGCTTCCCAAATGATACTTGTAATTTTCTCTGTGCGGATGTGTACATGTATGTGTATATTTATGCATGTGTATGTGTGCAGTCTGTTCTTGCTTGCATGCCGGAATGGAGGCCAGAAGCTGACTTTGGGTTCTTTCCTTTATTCTTCTCCACTTTATACTTTTGGGACAGCTTCTCTCACCCAGCCTTGAGTTCTTTGATTTGGTCTGCTCAGCTGGCCAGCGGATCACAGGGACCCTCCTGTGGTCATCTCCTAAGTGCAGGGATCACAGGCATGCATGCCATTCCTGGTTTTTATATAAGTGTTAGGGATACAGACTTAGGTCCCAGAGCTTAGAAATCAAGCACTTCCCATACTGAGCCATCTCCACAGTTCCTAGGCAAGACTTAATTTTTTTTTAAGTGTTCAAAGCATTCACAACCAAAGCCCTAAGGCAGCAGAAAAAGAGCCAGAATCACTAATTAGTCCTTGGTCCCAGAGCCCAAAAACTGGGAAAAGAAAGTAGAACATCTGCCCTGGCTGGGCTTTGTTCCTTTCTCATTTCATTCCTCTTAAGCAACAGCTATTGAGCAGGGCTTTAAGTACACTACTCTGGTACCAGTTAATGCTGCTCCAACACACAGTCCAGGCCCTCAGACCCGAGCTTGAGCCTGCATGCCAGTCACTGACATGGGCAGCATAAATTGAACTTGATGAATTAAAAAACAGAAAACTAAGTTTGGTAGACTGTTAAAGGAAGGCCTATCTGGGAGATAGTGGGGGCGAACATGATCAAAATACATTGTAAGAGATTCTTTGAGAATTGAAAATAATAAAAAAATCCCAGAAATAATTTTTTATGCCAACAATGGGATCATAGTTGATTGCAGGTGTGTATGCTCTATAAGTCATTTATAGCAGTCCCTCTGACAGGAAGAATTCCCTAGCTGACCTTGGATTTTAAAGTCCATTGTACACTCAGATTCTCTGTTGATGGTTCATTTTGTTGAAACAGATCACTGCAGAGTTGCTACTGTTATTCCTAATTGGACAGAGGGTGTGAACTTACTCACATATGTAATTGTGTTTCTTTGGTTGTGGACTCAGGGACTAAGAACACACTGCTCTTGAGAAGAAACTAAGTTTGGTTCCTAGAACCCATGTCTAGAGCTCACAAATGCCTGTAACTCCAGCTCCATGGGATCCAGTGCCCCCTTCCAGTGTTTGGTCTCCATAGACACTTATGTGCATCTACACACAGGCACACACACATATTCATAAATAAAAATAAGTTTCAAAAACAGAGGAAAAAAGCAATGACTAACAATTTTGGTAATTCTAGCTATTATGATGTCCTTGGTTGCTAAAATAATTTAAGTTGGATTCATGCACATTATCCTACTTACATAAACTTTATCATTATATAATGGTGAAGTGATTTGTGTGAGGAAAATGTAGACAATAAGTCACTTGGTCCTGAGATAGTTCTTTTAGAAGAAAGATATTGGCCATGAAGTCATAACAATAAACTATTTAAAAATACTTCTGCAGTAGCAGTAATTCTATACAAATATAAATGTGCTATTTGAGTATATTCACACATTCTCAGCAAGACTGAACTTTCAGGCAAAACTAAATTAAGAGCAGAGAATTGAATCCCACAACTCCCCAGTGGCAGATCTTAGGTGAATTTCAAGCTGAATCCACTCTTACAGGCAGAATTTTCTTTGTATAAATCACTTTATTCCACCTTAAAGAACTTAGAACATTAATGTGTCCAGGGCTGCTAGTGCAAAACTTGGAATGTGAGTTCAATGTGCTCCATTTCTTAGGTTTCCCATATATTGTCAAGATCAACTGTTGGTCTTGGGAAAATGTCAACAAAGACTCACCTTCCCACCTTTAAAGGACCCATAGAAGGACCTTCAAAAAAAGATATAAAGCAAAAATCTATAGTTTTCTATATTAATCCCAAAGCCACTAGTTTCAGCATCAGAGGAGGGATCTCAAAATAAATCTTGTAGCCCCATAGCAAAAATTACAACACACCCTTGCTTCTGTGTGTCATGCCCATAATTCCAGTATCATTTATTTAAAGGAAGTGTTACAGTAGAGAATGAAAACATAGAAAAATAACACATCAAGGTTTTAATAATATATTATATATAATATGTTAAGGTGTTATTTAATTATAATATGATTATATTCATATATTATATTAATATGTTCTATCATGTGGTTATTTGTTTCTTTGCTTTGTGAAGAAACAAATTTTTGGGGATGAAAGCCAGAGCACTGCACATACCAGGCAGGTTGGTACCATTGAGCCATACTCCAGAACCTGCCTGTTTAACCATAGCATTTCTATGCTGATGGTACTGACCATGGAAGCAGGGCCAAGTCTGGATCCTAACTCCTAACTGAACCAGGCACTTGGAAGCTGCTTTTGCTGTCTTCTTTACTTTGGCTAAAGTTACATAGTCAAATCCTTGTCCCTCGTCTTTTCTTCTGAGTCACTCTGAATTCCAGGAACAACAAAACCTCCCAGATGAAGGTAATTGTCCATGACAGTGAAGCTGCACACTAGAGCAAAAATGGCCCTATGTCGGAGCAAGTAGATTCTCTCAAGATATGACAATGATAAGTATCTTGGGACCAAGTTGCAGAACGTAACAGAGACAATGGTTAGCCAGACCACACTTGGACCTAGACTGCTTTCTTATGCACACTCATGTCCTGCTCCTGCCATTATCCTTCCTCTTTATAAGTCAAAACCTCATATCAGTACCCCCAAAAGTGGGCTTAGGGTCACTTGATCCCTTTATGTGTTCCTTTTCTCAATGTGACTATTCTGAATAAACCCCTCTCTGCTTTTCACTGTACTTGACTCTAACTGGGAAGGGTGATGGAGTCTAGCCCAAACCTGCAACTTCTGTGAAGATAAAGGCTTTAATATATATATAAAATACATAAATATTATATATAAAATAGGAGAGCATAATCTATACTAGCTGTTATTATTTTTATGCACGGTGTATATTTGTGTATGTATGTATGTATGTATGTATGTATGTATGTGTATTCCTGTGTGTACAAGTGCATATGTGTATGAAGAGCATAGGACAACCCCAACTGTCATCTTCATGAACACTATCTGCCTTCATTGAGACAGGGTTTCTTAATGGCCTAGAGATCATCAATTACCTAGATTCACAGGTAAGTGAGTCCCAGGGATTCTCCTGTCTCTGCCTTCCCAATGCTAGGATCAGAAACACTCACCACTACATCCAGCATTTTCACGTGGGTTCTGGGTGATAGAACTTGGCTTCTCATGTTTTCAAGGCAAGTACCTTACCAACTCATCTATTTTCCCAGCTTTCTCCCTGCTACTGCTTAATGAGCCATTGGGTAAAATTAGTACTGCCTTGACTTCCTTGCCTGCTAGGGGAAGAGTGAGGAAGTAAAGTTGGAAATCAGGCTGGCATTCCCATAAAGGCTGCAGGAGAGCTTCTTGATGAAGCCCATAACCAGGAACTGCGGTTGATTATCCATGTGTTCTTGCAAGTCTTTCTGTGTGGCTTTGGCTGCACAGTTATTTTAGCAGAGCTGCTTTTGTGTTGTGTTTGTGCTAGGGTAAACTGTATGATAATTTGTCAGCATTTTTCTGAGGGTTATTTGTATATTTTTAAGGCCCAAAGCAGAAAAGTTGTCACTGAGCCAATGGTCTCTCTCTCTTTCTCTCTCTCTCTCTCTCTCTCTCTCTCTCTCTCTCTCTCTCTCTCTCTCTCTCTCTCTCTCCCCACACACACACACACACACACACACTCATGAGTTCATGCATGCATAAATGGGGGGATGTAGCTACAATCTTAGCTGTTCCTAAAAGGGGCAAGAGGGTCACATGTTAATTAAAGTCCTGTCTGGTCTAGAGACAGGTAAGGTAAGGCCAATCTTGGGAATTTAGTGAGACCCTGCAACAAACTGAAACCTGAGAGGAAGGCTAGAAGTCTGACTCGGATACAGTACTAGCTTAGCATTTGCAGGGCCCTGAGTTCAAATTTATAGTACTAAAAAAAAGGTGGCAGCAATTTATACTTCTAGATAAAGCACTTTATAATTTTAAAGTTTATTATTTTTATTCCTCACTTTTATTTGATTCAAGTGTAAGGAATCCAAATCTGGGAAAGAAAAGTGTGACATCTTTTCTATTGTTGTGATAAAACACCATGACCAAGGTGACTTCTAGAAGGAAGGGTTTATTTCAGGCTTCTGGCTCCAGAGGGATATGGGTCCATCCCTACCATACAGGAAGTATGACAGGAGGCATTGAAGACAACAGGGACAGCTGACACCTCCCATCTACAACTACAAACAGGAAACACACGGTGAATCCGAAATCATGAGTTATTTTGAAAGCCCAAAGTCTGCCCCAGTGACATACTTCCTTCTTTAAAGGAACACCTTCTAAACCTCTCAGCATCCACCAACTGGGGACAAAGCATGTGAAAGCCAGGACTGTGGGGACAGCAGGCAGAGCTCATGCAAACCACCCTAGCAGCAGTCTGTTTTGGTGAAAATATTAGAAATTACTTAATGATTTTAATACTGGTTTCTGATTTAGTGAAACACTTTTATTTATATGCATGTGTGTGGGACTATATGTGTATCCAAACATATGTCCAGTGCCTGTAAGGGCCATAGCGGGAGTCACAGACCCTAGAGCTAGAGTTACACCCAATGTGGGTGCTGAGAACCAGCTTTGGATCATCTGCCAGGCCAGTTTGTGTACTCTTAACTACTAAGCCATCTCTCCAGTTCTGGCTGCTGATTTTTAAAACAGTACTAAATGCATGGGAAAACATGCCTTTTATCTGTACCTTTTCAGCTGCGGCATAGCAGGAATGAGCTATGAGTAGGGAACAATTGCAGGCCATGAGCTCTGAACATATGAAACATATGAAAAAAATGTGTTACAGAACATGCTGGACTAAAACATTTGATTTTATGTTTGGAGGAAAAGCCAAGGACAGCTTTGCTGTGATCATAACAATCTCCACCATGGTGACACAGGATGGTCAACTCAAGTTGAATTATCATGTTATAAAGTTGTCTGTTCTTGGTGGACAAATACCTGGGGTACTTTCTCCTTCTGTTCTAGCATGACCACCATGTCAGCATAAATGGCAATATAAATGTCTAATGAGTATACTGTCTGGAATAGGAAGAAGTTAAATATCAGACAATAAAGACATTTAACATATTTCATATGTTCCTAGTAACTGAATATTCATTTTGATTTCCAGCGTAACTGTTGTGAGCCTGGGGTGATAGGTCAGATGATAAAGTTCTTGCCTTGAGAACATGAAGATTTGACTTCAACCATCAAGAACCCATGAAAAAAAATTTGCCTGGAGAGATGCTGTAGGATTGTGATTTCAGCTCTAGGAAAGCAGAGACAAGCTGGTACCCATGGCTCCTTTTCCATTTAGCCTAGCGGAGAGCTCCACATTCAATGAGAGACCCCGTCTTAAAAACCCAGGTGGAGAGTTCCCGATAAATGTCAGTAAAGGTCTCCTCTGACCGCCATACACCTAAACACATAAGTGCAACTAAACATGTATACATACACTATCACACTGGTACTAGAGAACCCCATGTAAATGGATTCCATTGCTTTGATCTAATCCAATACTTTCATCTTGACTGCCTGAGACAAGAAAACAAGATCTCCTCACCCTGGGCATCTCCTTGTTTCTGAATGTCTGTGTATTCATTGCTACTGAATTGGTAGTCTTTTATAACCAAAACCTTGCTTTACACAGTCAAAGATGGGAGCTATAAGCAGTATGAGGATAAAGATGACTGACATTTCCCCAGAACCATCTATACTGTGTAAATGTGTGGAAAGTCTGCAGGGTAAAAGAATTTCTGTCATCTGAAAACTGCTGAAATAGAAATAACATTTGTCCAGTTGTGGCTTTATATAATAGTCTCCATCTGCTGTTAAAGGAAGGTTCTTTGATAACAAGTGAGAGCTGTACTTGTCGTCAGAAGGATATGAATTAAGAACTGACCATGGGTTGTCAGACCCCAGCATCTTAACAATGCAACTCATGTCCCACAAAGTTCAAGAAGAGAAGGGAGAAAGAATGTGAGAAGAGCCAGAGGACGGATGAGGACACATGATCTTAGGAAGTGTCTTCTCTGTCTGACAGAAAGCTGCACTCATAAAATTCCAACAGTATAATTTTCCAAACAAGCTCTACACAATGACAGCACTGGTTGACGCATCTAAGAGGGAGTAAATATCACGAGGACCCACCCCTAGATGAAGAGGTCCAGGAAATCAGTGACTGCAGAGAAAAGGAGAAGTAGTGTTCCCCAGGGACAAGCTCCTGGGAAGATCATCCAAGTCCAAGTGCTCAGTCCTAAGCACATATAAATATGAGCAGTGCTAAAGAGACTCAGGTTGTGTGTGTGTGTGTCTGTCTGTCTCTTTATCTCTGTGTAAATAATAATTAAAGAAGTGGCCATGAATTTGAGGGGACATGGAAGGAGTTGAGTAGTGATAAGAAGGAGTAAAAGTGATGCTGATACAGTTTTCATGTTTGGCATTCTCAAAAAATTAAAATGCATAAAACAATTTGCATTCACAACAGCTAGAATCAAGTTCCCCTACATTATACTACAAAGAAGAAGAGTGGACATACATTTTATCAAATGAAAGAAAGTGTAGCTTGTAAAGGATTTACAAAAAT
Organism: Sigmodon hispidus; assembly: GCA_004025045.1. Taxonomy (NCBI): domain Eukaryota; kingdom Metazoa; phylum Chordata; class Mammalia; order Rodentia; family Cricetidae; genus Sigmodon; species Sigmodon hispidus. The sequence goes on from PVIH01007869.1 coordinate 61,600, forward strand.
CAATGCTTTATAAATATTTACCTACTCTCTGCCATCTTCTGTAAACAGAGCCATAGTAAACTAATATTGAGCTTATTTCAACTTGTTCTTCTATGTAATCCTCTTCATTCAATTTTATTATAAAATAAATTTTCTAAAATAAATATAAATACCTTGCGATAAAACTATAGTATTTTTAAAAATGTAAATACAGAGTTTAGCAGCAAAATAAACATTTATCAACAGTTTTAGGGCTGAGGTTGGTAAAATGATTTGTAATCACAGGGACCTGACTTAAATTCCTGGACCTCCTGTAAAGTGTCACGTGTGGAAGAAAATATTTTTAACCCCAGCCACTGGGGGAGGGCAGTGGCAGGTGGCTACATGGGGCTTACTAGCCAGATGGTCTACTCATCTGCTCAGTGAACTCCAGATAGTGGGAGAAAACCTCATCTTAAGATAGAGGCAGATAGCACCTGATGGAATGGCTTGTTTGGCTGTCCTCTGACTTGCACATGCACACATGTATATGAACATACAAATGAGCAACAGTTTCCTATGTGACTGGATTTGAAAATGAGCAATATAGATCACCAGGAACCATTACTTTATGTGTACTGTAAATCAGACGTATCTACAAAGAGCCATGTGTTCATGGTTACTGCCAACTGTTTGCCTTAGTTCCTTATTATGGGGGTGGGGGAGTCTTTATTTGGTCTCCTCTGCACTCTCCTGCCCTGGGAGCCTCTTTCTACTAGGCATAGTCTGGGGAGCTGTCTCTAGGCAATGGCCAAACCCGGTCTCCACTTTGGCTCAAGACTATTTGAGGCATAGCTTGTGGCCTGTCTGTGCCTCTTGGGGAATAGAAGGATTAAATGACCAAGAAACAGGACGAAAAGGGATAAGATGCTATAATATCTCTGTGGAAGGAAATGACGTTTAGATAATGGTGATACCTGCTGGGAAAAGAGCACGTGTAAGAATGTAGACGATGCTGAAGTGACATCTGACCCTCACTTGTTTAATGGCCTAATTAAACAAATAAACATGAGACATGGTATGTGATTACTTTCATGTTATGTGTGCACACATGTATGTGTGCTCATGTGCATTAGGTGTGCATGTGTAGAGGTCATCTGTCAGTACTCAGCCCCTGTCCACCTTTGTCTTTGATATGAGGTCTTCAATTGGTAAAGCTCAACAAGTACCCGAGGCTAGGTCACCAGTGAGCCCCAGGGCTCTACATATTTCAACTTCCCCAGCACTGGGCTTAGAAATTTATGCCATCATGCCTGGTTTGTATATAGATTTGGGGGAATTGAACTCAACTCCCCATGCTTTTGTGAGGTAAGTATTTTACTGACTGTGCTATTACTCACACATGCCATAAGTTGTAAAAAGCTCATGTGAGTCTTTCAGCTTCATAAGCAAGTAGGTGTGATGCATGCCAGGTGTTAACCTATGGAGCAAAGGCATCTGTGCTCCATGCCATATACTCGTCATGAGAAAGGGGTTTCTATATTCAGGGCTTCCTCTGAATTGCAACTAAGATCTAAAGGCTGCTAAATAATTTGAGCTTGAATTAAATTATTTACATTTGCCCTTATAATTTAGAAATCATAAAGCAGTTTGATATATATTTTCAAATATAACATTAATATTCAGAAGGTGGCCAAACAGGAAATTTACAGTTTGAGGTCAACCTAGGCTATATAGGGGGACCCTGTCTGAAAAAAAAATTCACAAGCACATATGTCTAATTGATGGTTAATTTTTCAGTTTGGAATCACTGTTTTTCTGCCAAATCATCAAGGCCAGCAGTAAGGATTTCTAAGTGCTTCTGTTGCAGCAATCTTAATGGCTATTTATAGACCATAAATGGTTGGCAAAAGACACATTTGAGTCTAAACCAAAATTAAAATGTTTTAAATTATCTAAATGCTACCAGCTATTTAAAAAGGGAAGATTTGTACTAGAAAATGTTCACAGTTTGAGGAGGTATCCCCCTCCTCTCGTTTTCCCAGCCCTTGCTTCCACTCACTTGTAGGAACATGCATACAGATTACTACTGTCCTCAGAAGGCGATGAAAACTCCAATAGAAACAGTCACTGCACTTGAGAAGACAAGCCCAATGAAAACTGAAGAAGACTGAGTGTATCTTAATGCCTAGGATGACTTGCAATGGACTTTCTCTCCCCTCAATCATTTCTTTCATGTCATTGTTCTCTGCCTTGCTTTCTTAGGACACCATCTGTTAGGATCCTCTTAGCTGACACCATACATGACTGCTGTCTAAAGCTGTGCTTTTAGCATCCACATTTCCCTAACAACTGTTTATTCTGTGTGCATGTGAGAATTCATGCTGCACTGCAGGGAAGAAGTCCTGAGTGAGTAAGTGAAATCCTGCATGACTGTGTATTATTGATAAAGGCATGGCCTTGTCAATCAATCACCCCATAGCCTCAGTCTCAGGGCTGGCAAAGAAAGCCTTCCTTGGAGAACCAAGTACAAGTGTTGATAGTGTGTCTAAAAAATGTCCACCATAGCTTTTCCTCCTACACAGTCATTGTCTAAAGATTTCTCTTCTAAAGAGACTGCTTCTATAGATATTAACTAAATCTTCCTCTTTGATCCAGCTGTAAACCATAAACTCTGTATCCGTGCTGCATGAAACTCTACCTCTGACCTTGGCTGTATAAAATAAATGCATAGCATGGTATTGTGTTATTAGTTTATGTGAATGGATTTTCCGTCTACAAGAACACCTGCCTTTTCCTCATCAGCTGACATGTACTTAAAAATTAAGGTTAAGACCTTTCTATGTTTAAATTATGTGTCAAGTAATTGCATGTCTGAATGTGTACCATGTGCACGCAGTGCCCATAGAAGCCAGAAGAGGGCATTGGAATATCTGGAAATGGCGTTACTGAAAGTTGTCAGTTGGCCTGTGAGTGCTGGGATCCAAACCTAGGTTCTCTGGAAGAGCAGCTAGTGCCTGTAACTGAGTTATTTCTTTTGCCTCATATATTTGAATTTTTAAGTAATTTGGTTGTGCTCCAGTTTGATTTTAAAAGCACTGATGCATGCCTTCTTCACATCTTCTCTGTGGTAAGCCTGACTAAACCCTTGCAGGGGATGCTGTGTTCTTTCAGTATTTCTTTATTCAGGCACTGAACTATCATTCAGCTAATGAAGATGGCTTCTCATACACTGAAGCCCAATTGGCTCACTTCATAAAGCCAAAGCCTAAGCATTTTTCTATTTTAGTCATGATTTTTTTTAAATTTATTATACTTCCCTGGATACATTTTTAACAGTGGGTCCCTCCTACATTGTTCTGGAATGGTTGGTATTTCTAGCTGGCTAGGGCTTAGATGGCATGGTTACTTAGCAATCCATCTTCCTTTGCAGCTTTGATCAACACAAATGGGACTCCATGCTGTTTTGTGTTTTTTATTTGTGTTGTTCTTGTTTCTTCTTAAGAGAAAGAACATGAAATTGGGTGAGTAGAAAGGTGGAGAGAATCTGGGAAGAATTATGAGAGGGAAAACATGATCAACACATATTGTATGAAATTATTAAAAAATAAAAATATTTGAAAATGCCAGAGGAAGTGGTCTGCCATCAGCTTTCTATGACCACATGGGTCTCTGTGATACTACTGGAATTCTCTAGAATGAGAATCTTACAGCTGCACCCCATCTCCCAGTCAGGGCTGTGGGCATGTTGTCCTGTTTTCAGTCTCTCCAAATTCAAGAATGCATGGCTACTCTCTGAAGACTGATTTTTTTAGATCACAAAGCATAGCATGATAATTAGTTATTAGTTTCTCTGGATAGTTTGTCTCCTTTAACCGTCTACTCTCTTTATAAGCTGATATGTCCTTGAAAATGAAGATTAAGATATAACTTCAGCCTCTGATATAGTGACATAGTCATTTTTTGAAACAGGGTTTCATGTAGTTCAGGGTGGCCTAGAATGTGCTATGTAGTCAAGGATGACCTAATTGTCTTGATTTCATCTCTTAAATTCTGGGATCAAAGGCATAAAGGACCACACCTGGTTTGTGTGGTGCTAGGGACTGAATCCAGGGCTTTGTGTATGCTATTCTGCTACTCAGGCACTTTGTTTACAAGTCCAGATCCTTGCTCCCACCTTCTAATGGCATTTTACAGGATTTCATGATAGTACTACATCAATATGGCAGCTACCTTGCTCTTTCCATCTACTCTGGGCTGCAGTCCTCAGCTCAAACACCAATTCTCCATTTGTTTTTTTCCTGGAGTCTTTTTTACACATTTATAATTATGTGATATGAAAAACCTTTTGTTTATGTCAATTATTTTTTATATTAAAATTATATTTTGAGATATGCTAGTATGGTAATGTGATCATCTCACCATATGTAAATATCTATTGTATTCAAACTGAGAATTTAAAACTTAGTTTTAAATTAAGACATCAAATGCATGCTATCAAAAAAAAAAAAAAAGCATTTTGGTTGAAAAGTGACTGTTGCCAACAACCTTATTCTGTGAAAAAGGTATCCTGCAGTGGTTTTATCTTGAAACCTGTTGTAAAATGTAAAATTATAAAAATAAATATTGTAAAAATGTAAAATTTTACATTTTCTAAAATAGAATTACTATCTGGTTTACTAAAAGACACAGTTTTATGTCTGCTGTTGAGCTGAATGTGTTATACGATGTGCTTTGGTTTGAGATCTGTGAAAACATTGGACTTCACACAGGCTATATATGTAGTTCATCATTGGATTGTGTATATATATTATAGCTGGGAGGACAGCAGTGTGCTACAGCCATTTAAGGTAACTGTAGCTATTTTGTTTTGAAAATATACCAAAAGTTGATAGACACATTTTGTTAAATATGAGGCTCAGTGTGGAATCTAAAACCACATCCATAAGGTTACATTCTATATTATTGAAAAATCTGTTGCTTTTTAATGAATCTTTTACCCAGGCACGATGCCGAGTGTGATAAATTTATTTTGCTCTAAACACTGAACTCTTCTAAGTTATGCAGGCCTTGAAAATTTTGACATACTTCACTGCATAATCCAAAAAAGCTACATTAATTAATATCACTGACACTCTCATCAGAGAACCCTTAACTATTATAAAGCTATCAGGAATGTTAACCATTTTTCTAAAATTTAAATTTTAGTTGGAAAGCTCAAATTATGTATTGTTGGCAACAAGGGCCATTTGTGCCTTATAGAGACAGCTCACCTCATTCATTTTGCAGAGAATCTCTGCAAACCATCCAAGACTGAAAACACTAGAGCTTCCTTTAGAGGTGCCTTGTGACAAGGGTAGTTAGTTCAGCTTTCATCTAAAAAAGGGTCTTATCATTTTTCTTCCCCTCAGGAAAATCACTGTTTCAACACAAAACAAAATATTACTGGACACTTCACATTGTGCACAGAGAATATTCAAGAGACATCCTCCAAGGAATAAGATTTAAGAGCTTGGGCGTAGCTTAGTTGTATAACACATGTGGACAGATGAGAAGCTCTTAGGTTCAACCTTAACGCGTGCGTGTGCGCGCACACACACACACATACACACACACACACACACACTTGTGTGGTTGGGGAGGAGAGGGCAAAATGAAGGGAGAGAAAGAGAGGGAAGAGGGAGGAGGAGACAGATAAGAGGAGAGAGGAAGTAGGGAGAAAGGGAGGGGTTAAGAAGAAAAGGACAGGGAGAGAGGAAAGGAGTGGAAGGGAGGGAGAGAGACGTAGATCCCAGGCAGAAAGTCCCAATTGCATGTCATCATTTCTTTATGATTCCATAGTGCATGTCATAAACTGAGGCGTGCAGAAAGCAACTGGAACGAAGACCATTGTAGCTAGTATGTTTTTACCTACTGCGATTTATAGTAAAGAGCCTACAGTTTCATTCCTTACTGCTTTTACATCACCAGTGCAAGGCTGTTGGGTGTGTATTATACCAAAGTTATGGTAAATAGCATTTTGAGGTCCTTTGAAAGGGTTCAAAGACACCTAGGTTCAACATGCTGCTCTTGAGAAATTGCTAATCCCACCTAATACCTAACCACAATGGACCCTATGTACATTTTGTTACATTTCTGTATGTTTTGTGTGTTTCTCTGTGTGCCTGTGTAGTGTATGTGAACACTCACAATAGGGATGCTACCTGAAAGAGTTTGGTGAAAAGGTTTCCAGCTTGAGTTAGAGTTATAATCAGACATTATGATAAAGACTCTATCCTAAACTGGGGATATCAGGAACTTTCCAACCTTCCGCTCGGAGTGGACCTCCTAGTGTCTTCATTCTTTTTGTGAAGGCTTATTAATTCTTGCTACTTTGGGGATTTTGAAGAACAATTTATTTATATATTTCTTAAGTACCATTGTGAACTCATAAAATGTAAGATGAACAGAGATTTAAAACTCTAAGGCTCATTCAACCACGCAAAGTAGCACATCCAGGGAGTACACAGTGTCTGTGTCTTCAGGGATGGTGGAATCCCTGTCTCATCCTCAGATCTACAGGACCTCCTTTATCAGAAAAAGGTCATGGCAGGGGTACATCTTCACTGCTAATTATAGCAGAGTGTTTGCCAGAATGGCTAATTCCTCACATCAAGATTCCATTTGAGTTTGACATCACTTACAATACCTACAATGTTGAATTAAATCTCTCAGTGTGCTGTGGAGTGTATGCATGCTTAGATGGAAGCCTGGTCCTTGGTCCCCTTATGGGGCAGTCTTTTATCAAAAGGAGGCAGAGAATGAACTCACACTATAGTCCTACTGATACTGTGTACAAAAGAAGTATTTCATATGCACTAATGTGACTAAAACAGTCCCTGTTTTTAAGAGGCGTTTGTTTTCTTCTGTTCCTATAAAATGACAAGTATTGTCTTAGAGAAATTCAACTAAGGACCTTCAAAGACACAAGGAATTCCAGAAAAATAGTATTGTCATGTGTCTGGAGTGCCCTTGCCCCAGGGTTGTCAAGGGTAGGTGCAAAGTAGGCAGTGGCAGGGTGATGAGACATCCACTCCAGGAGAACACATAGAGAGCCTGTCTGTCAGACAAGCTGCCTTGGAAATACAACACAGAATCACCATTGGCCTTAATAAAATATGCATAATTCAATCCAGAAAGCAAAAGGGAGGTCATTTCCCCCAGCCCTTCTGTAACATTTCTCCCATGTACTCTTAAAATAAAAGTCATCTTGACCCTAGCTAGCTAATCTGTGGAGGCAGAATGCCCAATTAAATTACTTTCATTATTGGAAGCACCCAGGCAAATACTTTTTTTTATAGCACATGACTCTGAACCTATAATAAGCATTCAGAAAAATAGCATAAAAGCTCTTTTAGAATTATGTAGAGACTTTTAAACAATTGGTGATACTGAAAAAGGTCAGAGAGAATGCCTCACCATGGAGGGCTCAATGGGCAGAGACATTATAAAACTGACATTTTTGCAATGAGAGAACATTTTAATATTCATTCTTTAGAGGATAAGGCAGGCTTTGATTAACCATTATATTCAAAGAGAAGATGAAAACTTTTAAAGCAAGCCATGGCTCTATATTCTAGATTCACATTAATATATGATCATATATGATAATAAATTATATTTTCTAGTATTGAATACATTACTAGTACTTTATTAGGATTTACCCATTTAATTCTCACAATAACTTTATAGGAATTGTTACTTGCTACTACCAATTTTATACTGACAGTGACCATTGCTTAGAATTCAAATCATTTGTGTATATTTATTGAGGAAGTAAATTTTGAGGTAGGCTCAAAACCAAGGGTTGCTAAACCTTCAGCTTCCCTTTTTAAATATAGTTTCCGTAGCTTTCTGGAATACCTAAAATTTTCTATCATATTATTAAAAAGTGTATAAAAAGAACTTCTACCTAGCAGGCACTTTTTAGTGCATCCATTCCAGCTTTATTTCCTTTAAGCAATTTGCAAATGCAGGGCCTGACTTCAGTGCAAATAATTATTATAAAATATTTATCCAGATGATGACACTCTAATTATCATTGTTCAGACAGTTGAAACACCATCAGTCAATGGCCAAGCATTTACAGATGGGTGACTGAGCACCTTCCTCTGTTATTATATGTTCAGTTGGAAGACAGTCTTCCTCCTACCAAGAAGTTTAAAATCTAATAGATGAGGGCATCTTATCTTTGTCCATGAAAATATTTAGTGTGAAAAGCAAAGCATACTGCAGTGCTAGGAACCCCCCAAAGCATAAATAATCAGGCCTAGCACCCATTTCAGCAGTGTGCTCACTTTTAGTTTATGTATGTGTATTTCAACCTGATTTGTTTACTTATTGATCATATAACAATGGCTAATAAGTGACCAAAAATTTAGACTCTTACTAATTTCCCAAACTTCCTATTTAATATCTATGATAATAATAACAAAAAGTATTTGGTAAAGTGTACTTGCATTATAACGTCACAACAAAGGGCCACTTTTGGAGTATATAAAGCCAACTCAGGCCTTCTACATGCAAAGAAGACTATCACTTTACTATATTACACCTCAAGTATAGCAGATATTCAGCCATGATTCCCCAGACAATAATGATTCTCCAATATTTGATTTAATGCATTTTGATTTTTAAAAATTATCCTCCAAGTATCTTTTAAAGTGCAAAGAAGGTGGTTGGAGGAACTTAGAATGGAGAAGTTGGAAATAAAAGGGGATTCTGGCTGGAGATGCTTGGCCACAATTGTCCACATGACAGGAAGTGTGCTGGAGCAAACACAGAGAACTAGCAGATATTACTGCTGCTGGGAAGTGTTGGAGAAGATTAAATACAAGAACATGTATTTGAGAGGCTAGGGAAATGGCTCAGCTGGTAAGCTGCCTGTTGTGTAAAAATGAAGACCTGAGTGTGGTTGTGTGGGAAAGTAGACAGAGGCCATAGGTCCTAGGTGATCACTAGCCAGCTAGTCTATCAGAAGAATAAGCTTCTGTTTCAATAATAGACCTTGTCTCTAAAATATGGTGGAGAGCAATAGAGGAATACATATCTACTGACTTCTAGCTTCTATACAAGCACAGGTGAAAAAAACACACGAGTTCACACATACTCGCACCCCCCCCAAACACACAAAAGAAACCTTAAAATTAATAAGTGTTTGGTTGCTGCCATAATCTGGTCCAGTGAGAATGAAGACCCCAAATAAGGCAGTTGTAGAAAGATGTAGAAAAGATAGTTCAATGATACAAGATAAGATAAACAAAACAACAACAAAACTTAGACCATGGTATCTGATTATGTTTAGGGGTTGGAAAAAAGAGCCTGAACTTGTAGCTTAGCATGAGCTTGTAGAAGGTTGAAGTTTGACACATATTAACAATGTATCAGGGGATGGATAATTAAAGACCTCTCAGGTTAGGACTTATTCCATGTATTCTGTGGAACAGACTTGGGCTCAGCATTTTAAACAGATAACATCCCCCTGTTGAGAACCCTGTTCAACAAAACATTTTACAAATGGAACAGGGGCTAGGGAGCTTCAGTCACTTTCTAAAACATACATGATGAGATGGCAAACCCTGGACAGGAATCTATTCTTTCTTAATTCTAAACCAATTCTAAATCACTTTCCTATATAATTATTAGAGAGTTCAATTTGAAGAGGAGTATAAAAGTGTACTGTTTTACAAGCATCAGCCTGCGTGTTTGATCCTAGTGATATAAAAAGTCCACCAATTTCACTTTATCAAGGGTCAGAAGCACTTGCATGAACAAGAGCTGTATCTAGAGATCAGGATATGTTCACACTCATCTACAACCACAGTCTTGCCAAATGGACATTGGTTTAGCATCTATGCCTATAGCCTGGCCAGGCTTGAAGCTTTAGCTGAATATTGATTTGGACAAGAGATGATAGAGCAAATCTGTTGAGGTTTCACAGCATATGAGAGTCACAGAGGCCAAGCATCTTGGCTTCAATGACTCAGCACAGGGCCAAGAGCTACCCATTCATAAAGTGGAAGCTGTTTCCCAACTTCTTGTGGTAAAAGCCCCTAGATCTTTGGCAGGCACCCCAACCTGGCACTCAACTAAATTGGTGCTGCCAGGATGCAAACCAGCCTCCATCCTAGGGCTTCATTTTCATGTTCTAGAATCACTGTAGGCTAAAAAGTGAGAAGAGAAAAGTCCCCAGTCTCTAGCAAGTCCAGTCCTACCATGAGAACCCATGGAAACTGTTAATTTTACTTCTAGAAGATTCTTTTTCAAATTTCCCTAAAGGAGAGGCTCACATTGAATCATATCATGTCTTGCAAATTATTAGCATGGTGAGATTGCTCACAAGCACTAAGCATTGTCTGGTGTACATTTACTTTTCAATTTATGAAAGCAATTGCTTTTATCAATGGTAGTCATAGAGTTAGTAATGGTCATATGGGAGCTTTCTAAGCATTTTTCTGAGTTGTTAAATTTGTCAAGTTTTATTGAATCATTATTAATTTGGATATAATGTTAAAAATGTCTAGTCCAAAATAGCTACAATGTCAAACTCTGATCATGTGTTATCTATTAAGGATAATAAAGACTTTTCCAAGGAGAACACTGACAAAATATCAATAATTAAAAAATATGACAGTTATAACTCACTTTCCCTTAGGATGCATTTATTTTTACTTTGTTTCTCATAATAAAATCTGTAGGTATTAGTTGTGTTTTGTGCTTAGTGAATTGAAGTATTTCATGCATTTAGCAGTCCTGGTATGTAACAGAGTGTTGACAAAGTACATGGATAAATAATTGGGGTAGCCACCTCTTCATCATGAGAATAGGTTTTCTTGTCATTGAAATTCTGGCCCAGTAGCATTTCTCACCTTACACCAGGGAAATCAGGCATAGAGAGCATGGAATACTGAACAAATTCCCAAGTCTCTGTTGACTCCAGGTGTTGAACCAGATGCTATGCAGGTAGAATAAAGGAATCAAAACAAATTAACATAGAGGGAGCACAAACATCCCACTAACTACTTCTTTTTCCACTTTAATTCCTATAATTCTGACATCAGGATGTGCTCACAGTTATGTCACCCAGGTGGAAGAAGTGTGGGATTCAGTACAGTATAATCACTCACAAATGAATGTCCCTACAGCACATTCATTACATTCCCAGGCAAGAGCAAAAATTTAGTTAAGAGGACAACATAATTGATTGAGAGATGGCTTAGTAATTCAAAACATCAGCTACTCTTTCAGAAGACCCAGGTGCAGCTCCCTCCATCCACATGACAGCTCACAACCATCTGTACCTTCAGTTCTAGGTGCTCCAACAGCTCTTTATGGATTATGGGCATATCTGGCATGCTTGCAGTGCACATACATAAATTCAGGTAAAATGCTTCTACACAGAACCTTCAAAAGATTACAGCAACTCTTGAGTATGTGACCTTTGCTTTAAATGAAATGTATTACTTATACAAAGTTCTACTCAACTCACAAAAGCTTCTCCTTCTAAATATTTATTTAGAAATCATTTGTGTGTGTATAGTGCACGTGTGAAGGTACGTGTGCCTTGTCATATGTGCGGAGATCAGAGGACAATTCTGTGGAGTTGGTTCTCGTCTCATGTTTATGTGGGTGCCAGGGATTGAACTACAGTCACCAGGCTTGTACTGAGCTGTCTCGCTGACCTCTACTCAAAGTTTATCGATTACAAGATATATGAGTGGCAGCAAATCTGTTTGTATTGTTTGATGTTTTTAAATGATAATTAAATGAAGAAAAACTAAGAGTTGTCTAATAACAATGAAAGTCACAATCCATTAGGTAGTGATGTCAGGTCAAACCTGCAGTCTGTAGACACAGTTATCTGTGCCCTTTTACAATCTGACTGCAGAAAGAAAGACTGTAAAAATAGTTGGTACAAATAATACTTAGAAGGAAGAGATGCTAATCATATCTGTTTCTGCAGCCAAGTGAGCATTCTGGAGTGGACAGGCATGGATGGCTGTGGCTACCTCATTGTGGCTGTTGGAGTTTTTAAAATTTCATTACAACAGAGCCAATCTGTTATTTTAAAAACAGTCCCATTCCATGAAATTGAAAGAAAAATTCTCAGGGATTAGGCACATAGCTTAGCTGGTAGAATAATGGCTTAGCATGCAAGAGGTTCTGAGTTAGATTCCTGACACCCCATAAACTGAGCCTGGTGGAGCATGTCTGTCCTCCCTGTTTGGTCCCAGCTGCATAGTTTGGAGGAGATGGGGAGATGGGGAGAAGAGAGAGCGATTGGAGGTGGGGAGGGGGAGGGGACCTTGAATAAGGATATACATGGATAGAAAATGCGACTTTATTCATAATAAAAAAGATTTTTTTATGTCTCATTCACAATCACTGAATTTTTCTTCTCTCTCTCTCTCTCTCTCTCTCTCTCTCTCTCTCTCTCTCTCTCTCTTAAAGAAACTATCTTGGAGTACATTAGACTTGTTCTAGCAGCCTCATTCTCTTGGCATTTTTTTTTAAACAGAAAACAACTATGTTACTCCATAGACTTTGGTTATAGCATTAAAGAAGTGGAATAATGTATTTTGGGGAATATCACATAAGCAGCATTGTGCCCAAATGTCTGCTGGATGAAAAGCTAAATGTGCGTTTCTGCCATTAGACTTTCTCCCATTTCCCCAAGTGTTCATGATCCAGAATGATCTTCTCTGTCTTTTGTGAAATTTTTCCCCATTTTCAGGGTCTATCATAAACACCATTCTCACCACCAACATCATTACCCTGAAAATCTCCCAATTGGTTCTGATTCTTCTTTCTCAGCTGTGACTTTTCTTTTCATGCCATACTGTGATGTTGTTTTACATTCTTTGTGTCCACCCTGCCCATGTCAATTATTTTCTGAGAGTATATACTACACATGAGTGCCTATAATTCTCAGCCAAATCATATCCTTACCTCTTCTTCTTTACTGTTTACACTGTATCAGGATGAAGCATGTGGTAATGAATTGCTCTTAGAAGTGATCTTCATCTATATGGAAGGGTGAATTTTCCTGTTCGTTTAAATGTTTTATTGTTTCTCTATCTCATTAAAGTATGAACTTGCACTTTGATTTTTATTTCGACACCTTGTACTGCCTAACAAAAATGATCTTTTGTTATTTATTATATTTAGGAACCTCCTTCTCAAAGTACTCATGCCACGATCAGAAATGACATATTGAAGACTTCTTTAGTATCCTTCATATCACTTATTTTTCTTTTTATTCCAGGTGATCCTGAAACAGATAGGATGTAGACCTAAGTAGATTCCTCTGAGCTGAGACAGAGCCAATCTTTAATAAAGTATGATTATTATTTAAAATCTCACAATGCAAATTCTCATGGCACAAAGATAGTCACATATGCTTAAATAGATGTATGTTCAAAATCAATTTAGGCATTAATTTTGACAAAGCAAATTTTAAAATACATTATGTTCCTTGACAATCTCCCCTCTGCCACTGAAGGAAGTTTTAAAAGAGAGATTTATTTTATTTATGTGTGTATGTCGAGCATATGCCACACATGCAGGTTCCTGCAGAGGTAAGAAGAGGGCACCAGATATCCTGGATTTGGAGTTATAGGTAGTTACCAGCCTCTGAATGTAGGACTGGGAACTTAACTCTAGTTCTCTAAAAAAGAGTTACAACTAATAACCACTGTGTCATCTCCTCAATCTCAATAGAAGGAAGTTTTACTCACGTAGAAAAAAAAAGTGTGCCTGAATAAAACCAAAAGACCTAGAGATTTCCTTTTGTTTTCATTATATTAGATGAATATGTTGACCAACATTGTCTCGACCAGGAAGTACTGAATAATTTGTCTTCTCTTGAAGTGATATCTATTCATGCTTTTTAAATATAAGCTCTGAAGAACAATTTTAAATATCAGAGACTATTGTAAAAACATAAAAAAATTCAGATTTTCCCAAATCTCTACATGAGAAACAACTTTGCAAAAGAAGTGGATATTCTAGTAAGAAAACATCCAAATTACCCGACATACTGTCATATTGAATTCTTGCTTCTGTCCATAGCAATTGGGGGATTAAAGGCACAAAACCTTTACTATTTTATTTTGATAATGATTATGTCAATAGGATTATACATTTTATTTTAACTTATTGGAGTTTTGGAGAGTGCTGCTTTTCTTCTAACTCATGATCAAATCATTAACTCTTGGTGGCAATATAAACATGGTGTGAATAATACAAGCAAAGAAAAGTAGGACAGAGCTTTAAGTTTCAGCAAAAACGTGTGCTCATATATTATCTATTCTAAGTTTTGCTCATCAGAAAAACAGGTTCTGTCTCAAAATATTACTACAGTGTGGCTCATTAGTCTGCAGGTGGGACACACGGCATTTAAATCCTTCCCTGAGCTAAATTAAGGAGAGTATTGACATGAAGCCAATGCTTTGCAAATGCTATTGTTGTTCTTCAAACTAATGTTATCGCAGGTCTCCTGCATATGTGTTTTGGGGGCTCAGTTCCTAGTTCAGTGCTTCCAAATCCTGCTTATCCCTGAGTTGGAACAAAGCTCTCTGAGGCAATCAACTGCTCTGGCCATCCCAGGTGCCAAACACACACACAATGCCCTTTTATTTATGGAAATACACACAGATCTATTCTGCATGCACTTGGAGCTCAGGACAAATACCACCCCTTTCCCACAGGCGACAGGAAGGATGTGGTTTGAAGGACATGGTTGCTTCATCTGAATGTGCAGTTGTTCTTCAAAAGATCTCTTGTTTTCATGCAGGGTGGATGCTCCACTGCATTTTAGAAGACACAGTCCAGCCATGCCCCAAATCTCACTGTCATTTATCTCCAGTGGACAACTGAGGAGATCAAGGATGATTCTTTACCTTCTAACCCCAATGAAAACATACTGAAAATGTGCTTATAATCAAAGACATTTCTGTGAGCTGTTAATCTAGCAATTTCTTACGTGTTTGTCAGTCACAATAATATCATACAAACATTATCAGAGAAAATAGTCAGAACTACCCAGTGGATAAATATATGGACTGCTCCCAGAAGTGGAAAACACAAATATCCAATAAACCCCTGCCCCCACCCTTCACCAAGCTGTAATCTAGTCATGTTTCTCACTGCCATAAAAGTAAATATTTGCAGAATTTCCTTGGTTTCACCTGAATGAAAATGTGAGCGATGCTATCACTGGCTACTGTTTAACATGGAAAACTGTAACATACAATACAAAGTCCTGATTCCAGCACCTCCACTATCTCCTCCCCTCAAAGCCAGCGGCATACTCAGAACAAGTAAACATGGAGTTGCATATTGGATTTTGCATGGCCTGCATCCTGGGAAGTTACCTCTTTCTTTATTACTCCCTTCTGGTTTTTCCCCTGCTCTTGACTTATCTCCAGCTAGGAAGTTTGTTAATCTACACATGTTCTCTGACTTGGGGTTTAGTATCTCACATCTTCCTAATGCCCCAACTAAATCCAATACTTAAAAACTTGTAGCAAGTATGCCTTTCCACTCCATGGTAGAAAGTCTTTTACCTTAAAAAGGATGCATTGTTGGTTATCAGTTGCTTCTTCAGCTTTGCACAGACAGCCTTCTCCTCTCTATGTCTCCTGTACACTAGCTCACCAGGAACTACACTTTCAGAAAGGTGTTTCGGCAACAGAGTAAGTCCATGGCTGCGAGCTGTTGCTTCTGAATTCCTTCTGGTTAACTCACTCTGGAAGCTTTTCTAGCCACTTCTTGTTTTTCACCTATCAGTTGTAGAATGTGTGATCTACGAGAGACTCCCTAGAAGAAATATAGCAACAGAAATCAAGGAAAGAAGAATGGAGATTTGATAGGAATATTTTATTGGTAACACTCTGCTTGAAATACCATGTCTGAGAAATTGTACACAACTCCGTGCGCCAGGTGGAATATTACTCTCACTCCAGCACATTATATAAACGTCTGCATTTTCTTCCCCGAGTAGAAATAAATGACTCGGGATGAAATGTCTGTGCCCTGGTTCTTCAAGAGTCCATGTCTCACTCTAAGATGCCAGGAACATTTCACCTTGTGTCATGCTCCGAGCTTTGTATAGTTCTTATATAAACCTTAGTCTCCAGACACATTCCAAGCTGAATTTATTTCAAATTCTGAACTGCGTTTATTCCATTCCACTCACTTAAAATTCCATTTGTGATTGGAACAGACACACTTCATTTACCTTCTGTGTTGTGTTCACTGAACCACTTGTTAGGTCTCTGTCTGAGAGGTGGCATTCAATCCGTCATGTGCCTCTGTACCAACTGATTAAAGCTGTGTTTTTATTGGTAAGGGATGCTATGACCTTCAATGCCATCTTGACAGCTTTTGAGACTGTAACACGATAAATCTGGCAAAATAATATAATAAATAATATCACTCTTTCTCCTACATGTATACCATTTACTTGTCAATGACACATGAACCATAAAACTCAACTTTTCTTTTGTGGTCTAGTTTACCCAATTTTCTATATACTGACTGACATAAAAATGTGGCAACTTGACAAAATGACTGAGAAAAACACAGAAAGACTGGGCGTAAAGCATGAGCAGGATGAGCTACTTCGGGACTAGGCCTTTAGGAAGGTCAGTTCTCAAGGAGGAAGCTTGCAAACTGTGGAAGGGAACCAATTCTTTTTTTGGCATGAGTGAATTTCCTGAACAAGGTTTAAGACAGAAATGTCAGGTAGCTTAAAGGAATCAAGTATCCCTGAGAAAGCAAAAGACAGGAGCAGCCATGAAGTCACATAGACTTCACAGAACCAGAAAAGCTACTGTAATCCCTAAGCAATGGTTGACCACATCAGCATCCACCTTTGTTTACTAATGTAACAGCCATAGGCTAATGTGTGTCTGTGTGCATGACCATGAGTGGATGCTCCCTTCAGACCTCCTTCAGGGTTTTTAAGGAATGCTCAAAAGTCTTTGTTTTGTCAGAAAAAAAGGCCCCAATTCCCTAGTCTGATAGAGTAATGTCTCTTTTTACTTTGAAAAACTCCCTTTGGCTCAACTTTATTTTTTCTCTCCAACTGAAATACCATGGCTGATCACTTAGAATATCCTTTTTCCAATATCCACTGCTTCCCAGGAATTCCTGCCACCGATGCACAGTCTCCTAAAATATTTGAGCTCCAAAAAAAGTCACTATTTTATTTCTACTCTTTAGAGCTTAGCTGCTGGGTTCTGATAAATTCATGGGATTCCCTAAATGAGTCATGGGACAGAACCTTTGTCTTTGACTTCTCTGGAACCCCTACTGTCCAGACTCCTGGCTTCTTTTCCTTTAGATTCTAATTTGTTTTTCCAGTTCAACATGATGTTCAGCTCATACCTCCACACTCTCAGCAACATCCTCTGCTTCTTAGAGTTTAAGTAACCCAGGAAGTGAAAACTTGTATAGCTAGCTCTTCTCTCATTAGTGCATCCCTAATAGATTTCTGTACACTCAACTAATAAGAAGGCTTTCTTTCATTTTTTTTTTCCTTATTCAACCCCAATCTTCCCACCTCTATTCTGGATCGTCTTTATTTATCATATAGAACATTGGCTTCTCTCTCCCATTGGCCCTTTGCAGCAGGGCCTTGGAACTGGTGGTCAATGTAAAGTTTTGGTTCCCTACTATTCACTGAGCTCACACAGTCTGATTCCAGGTATGGAGTTGGTCTTCACACCATTGCCATGTGCAAAAACTGTAAATCAAGGTTTTTATTTTCTGCCCCTCTCCGAGGCCTGGTTTATCAGGATACTATTAATAATAAGCATCCTAGGTACAAACGGAATAAAAACCCTAATGAAATCCTTTCATGCAGCTTCCTTCCTTGTCCTGCTCTACGTTCCTTTCCCTGTACTGTTTACCAGGGCCATGTGGACTCTGCTCAGCCATTTCCTCATAACCGATCTAACCTGTCTTCAGTTCCTCCCAGTTCCTCCCAGCTGCTGCTGTTTCCAGGGCAGTCAGTAACTTGCTGTCTATAGGTGTGAAGGATTAGTGACTCCACCAATAGGATTCCACACTCCTGACTACTCTGCTTCAGAATTCTCTCATGTCATCGTAACAGTTCCTGAACGTCCCCTAACTATCCTGGCCTTCCCTTCTCTGGCTCCTTTTCAAGGTCTGTTTGTTTCCTACTGTTTCCCTAGATCTAGCCCAGAATCCCTTCCCTGGCTTTCCCCCCCTCTTTTTTTATGTTGACTTAACCAGTTAAGTCATACTGGAAAGGGCTTGAAACATTGGCAAGTTCCTTGTCTCCCAGTCTCTTGTATTGCAAGAGCCAAGGTCACAGTCCATTTAGAGCCTTCAGGTACCAGCCACCTCAGACCCTAATAACACTCAATATAACAGTTCTTTACCTTGCTGGTTCTTTTTATCGTGCCTTTAATTCTCTTCTTCATGACACAGTGGATATTTATGAGGGCACTTCTCAGTTCCCTCTGTCTTGGGCTACCTCTGCTGTCTCATTTCTTCACTTGCTGTTCTCTGCATGCTTTTGTCATTTCTGTGTTCCCCAGTCCTGAGCCTTTGCTTCTGTCTACCACAGGACCTTTGTATACACTGTCTTCTGTCTCTGCTATTTCCTTCTTTTTAAGGTAACTCTGGTGTATGTGTCTTTTTGATCTTGGCTTAACTGGAGGTTCTAAAAAGAAAGTCCCTGAGCACTCCTTATCTACTCAAATCTCATTACAAAATCTGCATTGCTAATTAGGTATAAAGAGCTGAATTACCCCATGATGTAGGAGAGATCTATCATCTTCACACTATTTCTATTTTAAATGATGAAGTGTAAAATCTTTTACGATAATATACGAGGATGTGATTTTATAACTTATTTTCCACAAAGCATGTAATGCAATGGTTCTCAACCTGTGGGTCATAAACTTTTTTGGGGTTGAAATGACTCCTTCACAGGGTTGCATATAAGATATCCTGCATATCAGATATTATGATTATGTACATTATGATTCATCACAGTATCAAAATTACAGTTACGAAGTAGCAATGAAAATAATTTTATGGTTGGGGATCACCATGACATGAGGAACTGTATTCAAGGGTGCAGCATTAAGCAGCTTGAGAATGACTGATGTGATGAAATATCAATATTTGTGCACACAGTTTATAATCCAAGCTGAGACATGTTTCTTCTCAAAAGGGGATAATACAATGATACCAGAAAATACAGGAAAACTACAAACTGCAGAGGTCTCTGCCAAACTGGGGCATGTCACCCCTGCTTTGGCTGACATAGCAGGACAAATAGGTACATGTAAAATTCTCTGTGTGGAGTAAAATGCTACTGGGGCCATACCTGATCTCATGATAGAAGTAAGCAGGTGGGGCTGGAGAGATGGCTCAGCGGTTAAGAAGTAAGCAGGTAAGCCATCTTCCATAGTGTGGTATGTGTAAGAGGGCTATGATTGCGTTTGCCATTTTGAATGTTATCAGCCCTAGATCTGTTTATCTTTTCTGTTTCTGCTCCTCACAACAAACTATTATTAATATTTCAGGAAGTACCTTTCTGAGCAATAGGCTCAGTGGAGCTCGGAGACATTGTGGTTTGGATGTGTGGCCCTGGAGGGTCACGTGTTTGAACATCTGGGCCAGTAGTCACACTGCTTTGGAAAGTTATAGAACCTTTAGACAGTTGAGTCTTGAGGGATGATGTGGCTTGCCGGGGTTGAACCTTGAGGCTGTATAGCCTGGCAGGGCTTTCTGTTCTCTGTCTGCTTCCTGACAGTGTGACCAGAAGACCCTAGCTCTTGCTGACTCACCTCCCTGCCATGAGATGTGTCCCCTCAAACTGTAAGCCAAATAAGCTTCTGTCAGCTGCTAGTTGTTGGGTTTATGACTCCAGAAAAAAGAAAGGCAACTGACACAGGAGGGGAAGGAATAAGAGGAAGCCAGCCTTTAGAGAAGCCGCAGTCGATTACAGAAGTAGCATCTTCCCACCTGACAGATGAAGAAATTCACACCCAGGACTCAGATAGGACTTGGTTCTGGCTGTGTAGACAAAAGCTGCCTGGCTGGAGCTACAGTTCAGGTCTTCACTTCCCGTTTAGAACTAAGTCCATTTTGCTAAGTGCCCTAGAGGGAGACAGCACACCTGCAGCATGCCTATGTGCTTTACATTTGCTCTGTCTGCCACCACAATGAAATGCCCAAGGAGCACATTTACACAGTTGCTGCAGAAGCGGACACTGCCTGACCTCCAAGGGGGTGTTCGTTTTGCCCATACACACTTGCTTTGCAGGCACTGGCTTCAGGCCCTCTGACAAGAACTTGAAAGGCAAAACACATCTCAGATTTTGGCAAGTCATTGTGTCACAGCCATGTTTGAGTCCAGAGTAAACAGAAAGGCCCCAGATATGTTCTTTTACTATGTAGTCAAATTCTACTTTGGAGGTGTGAAGAACCAGGATGTGGTCAAGGTATTTTTGGGACAGCAAAACATTTCCATCACACAAAATGCACATGTAGTAGCACTGTGAACTCTCCAACCTAAACATCAGAGAAGAATTCTCATGCACTAGTGCTTTGGGGGTTAGGAGATCTAGTCTTTACAGAATAAAGCCATCATATTCTTAGGGAAGAGTTTCTTGAGCTAAAACAGGAAAGGGAAAGGCTTAGCATTAATGTCTCCCAAGTGTTGCTAAGAAGTCCATATAAAATGCAAAGTGTTTCAATATTCAGAATCCTCCAAGTTCCAAAGACCTACACACTTTCTCCTTTCCCAACTCTATTGTGCTATCAGTACAACACCCTAATAAAACTCCAATGTAAACTCTGGTATTTTCAGGCTAAAGAGTGATACTTCATTTATGTCACAAGAAATATCTTTTCAGACAGACATGACTTTCACACAATCTTTGTTCTGACCTAAAGAGAATTCTGTAAAGGACACAGAGAAAATGAAAACAGTTCACAGATCAATTAAGTCATTCAAATCACAGTCAAGGATAACCACAACAAAAGCCATTTGAAGTTAACTGAAGTTGATGAAGAGCTAGAAAAACGTCCAATGACAGTCAATATATGTGTTTTTAAAATCTATCATATTCTTGGTTTGATGTTTATGACTAGATGAATAAAATACATAATTTAGATGAAAAGGACAAACAAAAGACCTTCTCTATTTGGGTAGCTGGGTGAGTTGTGGGGAATATGCATGTATGTGAAGGCTTGTGTGGAGGTCAGAGGTGAGTTTTGGCCATCAGACCTCAGAATAGTCAGCTACTGAGACCAAGTGTTCCACCTATTTCTGCTTCTCTACCACTGACATTGTAAGTGTGCACCACCATGCCATTTTGAAAAAATATTTACTTTTTAAATTTTCTGTATATGAGTGTTTTCTGCTTGTATGTGTGTGTACCACATGAATGCATTACCTGTGAGGCCAGAAGAAGGCTTTAGAGTTATAGATGGTTGTCAGCCATCATGTGGACTCTAGGAACCAAACCTAAATATTAATCTAGAGCAGGAAGTACTCTTTACTGCCCAGCCATCTGTCCATTCCCCTCTGAAGTTTTTGTTTTTTTGAGTGGGTTCTATGGATTGACCACAGGCCCCCACATCCTACAAGCAATTAGGACTTTACCATCTTTGCCCTTACCCTCATTTAGAGGTGAGCTTTCTTTGTGGGGAATATGTTTTTATGTAGATCAGGTGGCAAACCATCTCCAGTAAGAAAGTATAGGGAAGCCCCTGGGAGTCATCAGAGTTCACCCTGGATCTACAGAATGGAACAAGTTGGGGAGAGCATCTTGACCGAAGGAAAGAATAATTATAAATATTCATGAAACAGTATACATAAGAAGGTTTAATGTCTATTACAGTCTGAGAGTTTGCTTCAAGGCCAAGGATATGCAGAGTCCTTTTCTAAATTAAGTTATCTCAAGGTATGTTTATTTTCAATCCATGCTTAACTTCAGTTACAGAATCCGGGATAAAGTAGGATAAGTAAAGGTATTTAATTATTGTTTTCTTTTCCAGATACTCAACAGAGTAATTACTGAGAAACTCTGTTGCCCAGAAAATGTCTATTAGAATTATTGCGTACCAACAAAGTACAAAGCAGTGAGAGGGAGGATGCCGTATTTATATCCTACCACACAATCAATGCTTTTGGGTTGTTGGAATACATCTTTGCGGATCGGTATCTTACATCTATATAAGAAATTTAGAATGGTTGAAGTTCACATCTGTCATAGGTATATTCATTTGAATGTGTGGGTTTTATTCACATCCCCAAACAATGGTCTTGTTATTCAAAAACCTTCAGGTCTGAAACACTGAAGGACTGAAAGACACTTCAGCTTGTCACTAGGTATCAGTGTGGCTGAAGAGCTCTCCCAAACCCACCACTGCAATGGGCTTTCCCACACAGAGATCCTGATTTATTGTTTATTATCTAGATAATATAAATAAAAGAGCAAGATACTCCATGCATAAGCATGTGCTTAAATTCATGAAATGTTTGGGATCTTGGCAGTTAAAATTAGAATTTAGATTGATGAAAGAGATACGGGTCTTATATTGTGTGGCTTATTTCATCTAAGCCTCCAAGTGATCATGATAATATCACCCCCACTTTCCTTACATAGCACATAAACCAAGTCGGTAAGGTGAGTCCACTTGTCTACTTCAAGTTCTGCTCCCTGCCTAGCAGCTTAGGCCTCTGTGCATGCCCTACCAGAAAGGCATTGTACCCCAGCAGACAGGGTAATAATGGGATCACCTCACACATGCTTGATATAGAGCAGTGACTGCCTGGAACCAGGACTTTTATGTCTTAGAATGTGAATAAAAGTGTTCTTTCTCTCACTCAAATGTTCCCTCTCTTTTAAAATTATACAGTTTTTTTTAATTGGTAAGTTTCTTTATAGCATTTTTATATGTCTTCAGTTTTCATTGCCCTGAACAAAAGCTATATAGGAGTCCCACACTTTCCAAGAGGCCTGTATGCTCCTGGCTACCACATCTCATCTGCTTCTGTTTCCTCAATTTATTTTAGAGCATCTATTCTTCCCAGGGACACTTACAGAATTTCTGATTATCGTTTGTGATTAGCCCAGAGATGACTTCCCCACATAAATTTTTGTGCCATATCCATAGCTGGGACACATTTATTTCCTTCAAGCTCCCTCTAAGCACTGTGTTTGTATCATTGTTATAAATATTAATGTCTCCCTTTGCATTGTTGTTTCTTGTATACACATCTTATCTTCCTCCCATAAACAAGGCGAGTCTCCTGGGGGAAGGGCTAGCATTTTCTCTCTCTAGCATCATTGAAGTTGCACATCACAAGAAACATCACAAAGAAGAGACTTAGCCTTTATTTTGTGACTTGAATTGTACAAGAAGTGCCTGGCTCCATGGGAAAACATTGATGTAAAACTAGTCTGCTTCTGTCATAAAGAGGAAGGGAATGCACTTTTCTTTATGGACTCCCTGCTCAAGGTTCATTCAGGTTTTATATTCTTTCTGTATTTGGTTTGTCAGATTTTTTCTCTTTGATCATCAGTAAAAGATGAGGGAAAGAGAGGGAGAAAGGAGAGAGGGGATAGAGAAAGAGGGGGGAGGAAGACTGAAGGAGGGAAGGAGAGGGAGGGAGGGAGGCAGAGAGAGAGAGAGAGAGAGAGAGAGAGAGAGAGAGAGAGAGAGAGAGAGAGAGAGAGAGAATGAATCTAATAGTAGCCAACACAGAATAGGGTGTAGCCTTCTGCTGCTGGCATCACCAGGTATGGCCATTATCATAAATAAGAACACATACAGTTCTAATATGTTACTTTAGTTTGGACATTCTTATTACAAAGACATTCTAAGTACTTTCAATAGTATACTAATTAGAAAAACTGAATCATCTCACAAGACACTATCATGTCCAAACACCAGTATATTCCTTAGTAGTGTGTAATGTTATGGTCAATTGTTTTCATTTTGTAAGTTGAAATGAAAACTTTGCCCCAGAATTTCAAAGTTGCAATTCTCCCTCACACTCTCCTTAGATGGAGGAAAGCTTTTCTTATCAAATCATCATTTTTGAGAAAGGTCCTCATTGCTTTACAGTGACAAATATTTATCAGGTACAGAGCATAATCCCACAGAAGGGGATTTTTCAAAATCTTACCCCAAACAATAACTTCTTAAAATCAACAAAGTCAGAAGTGTCTAGTGACTCTCATAAAAAGCCTAAAAGACAAACATACATATGTTCCAGAAATACCAACTTCACAAAGGCACTCTGCTGCTTTGTGGACATGTTAAATATGATGTTAATAAGAAATGTTTTTCTGCTGGAGGTGGTTGTGAGGCAGTGGTATATGTCTTTAATCCTAGCACTCAGGTTAGCAGGGGCAGGTGGATTTCTGAGTTTGAGGCCAGCCTTGTCTGCTGTGGGATAATGCTCTTGTATAATGCAAAGATTTATTGCTCACATTGGTTTAGTACAATGCTGATTGGCTAGTAGCCAGGCAGGAAGTATAGGCAGGGTGACCAGATTAGAAGAATTCTGGGAAGAGGAAAAGCATTTGCCAGCCAGATGCAGAGGAAACAAGACAAGAATGCTGAACTGAGAAAAGGAAGCAAGCCACATGGCTAAATATGTATAAGAATTATGGGTTAAATTTAGGTGTAAGAGCTAGTTAATAACAAGCTTGAGCTACTATCTGATCATTTATAAGTATTATGAAGCCACCAAATCAGTTATTCAGAAAGCAGCTGCTGAGTATTTGAGAGTTTCTGGTGGGACAGAAACTTCTACGAATTACACTGGTCTATATAGTGAGCTCCAGGACAGCTAGGGCTGTTACACAGAGAAACATTGCTTCAAAAAAACCAAAAGAGAAAAAATATACAAAAGAAATGTTTTTTTTTCATTAATTAAAAGTTCTCATGCCCATCTCTACCTTTTACTTGTTGGAAAGGGGTTTTATATAGCCCAGCATGGCCTCTACTTTTCCATTTAGTTAAGGATGGCCTTGAGTTCCTGACCCTTCTTCTATTTCCCTAGCATTGGGATTATAGAGCCACTCACCACCATGCTTGATTCCATGGCTTTTTGGATAAAATTCTGTTCTCTCTACTCGATTTAATTCCTCAGTAGACTATGCTTCCAATTTGTCTTTATTTTTTCCCAAACCTGAAAGAGTGGCCTTCAACAAGGTGAAGGTGACATTATTCTGTCACGTAGTCTGTACTCTAAGAATTTGTCATCATGGACAAATTTGATATTGGAAGTTGGTATGTGGAAACAGTTCTTTGTAGAAGGAAATAAAACATAAACTTCAAGTGGATTTACTAACTAATTCTTTAATACAGGGTTTTTCTTTGAAGCTTAGTATAGTCTAAGAATTCATAATGTAGGACAGGATGATCTCAGTCTCTCAGTGATCATTTTGCACCACGGGGTTGGTGAGGAAGGCAGAACCTGAGGGATTCCACACACTCTTCAGAAAAATTGGAATATTTGACTTGAGTCTGTTAAGATTTGGGGCAGAAGAAACACAATGAATATGACGGTTTATGAAAACTATGAGTTGATGTTATTCAAGTTATAAAATTAGAGATCAGAGCCACTCAGTCTGGATAGGTGATTCATGGCAAAGAGCTAAGCCTCATTATTTCTAGTATTCCTGTCATTGTAAAGGTAGAACTTTGACATTGTGATGCCAAGTGTTGATGAAGGAGGAAAGACTGGATAAAGAGAAAGGATTGTGAGGAACCCTGGAAAAGAGGAAGATCCTCCTGGATTTTGTCACTCACCATGATAGAGTTTTAAGAACAAAATGGGAATTTAATAGAGTGTTTTACCCTCCTTTAAGGCATTAGGTCCTATCTGTAGACAACATAATCTTTAATCTTAGTGACTTTGGCCATTATCAAAAAGAGAGAGCCAGGGATGGCGCAAGGGAAAGTGCAGAGAAATGTGATAAAATAGGAGTCTGGGGAGATGGCTCAGTGGGTAATATGCTTGCCACCAAAACACAAGGAACCAGCTTCAGTCTAAGAACTCATGTGAAATGTCAGGCATGGTGGTGCATGCTTATAATCCTTTCTCTAAGGAGGCAGAAGTAGGCAGACTTCTTGGGCTTGCTAGAGAGCAAGATTGGCCAAATGAGCAAGCTCAAGGCCAATCAGAGACTCTGTCTCAAGAAACAAGTGACTAGCTCCTGAAGAATTATACCTTAGGCTGTCTTCTGACCTTCACACATCTGTATAGCATGGACACTTGCACAAATACACACAAGTCAAATTGGTTTTAACTCCTCCAAGCTATTCAGGTCTATTGTACTATGTTCAGCTAAGGAAGCTGCCTGCCTGGACAATGGCCATAGGCTTAAATGTTCTTCAAAGTAGGTGGGCAATTTAGGTGAGTAATGATTTAGTGGAGAATGAAAATATGGTAGATTTTGACAAACTAATGAAATAAGAAATCTAGATCTTCTTTGATTTTCTTCCCAAATATTCAAGGACTCAAAAGGTAGAATGCAGCTGTAGATACTGACTTCTGTTTTAGTGGGAATGTGCACACAGCAATCAACATCTTGAGCATGACAGGATGTTAATGGAATTCAGAGCTCTACAGAATAAGGACAGGGTTGAACTGATAACACTGAGCTTGAAAAAGACTTGAAAGTTCTTATCAAGTTCCTGAAGGGTTATCCAGTATAAGTGGAACCAAGCTTGTTCTCTTCATGATCCCTCTAGAGAGGGGTCACAATACTGGTAGGAGAAGAGGTAGATTATTGAACTGGCTCTTAGGGTCATGTGGTTTTCTAGCAGTCAGAGATGGGTATCAGTAAATTAGACTGACTTCTGAGACCCTGGGCTTCCTATCACAGAATGTGCTCCTATGAAGATTAAATGGACACTTGCTAGGAATGATATCAGAGGGGATGTTAGGCTGATAATCATGAGTCCTTTCTAAATCTGAGATAGTAACATTATGTAATGTCAATGTCTCAAGAAAGGAAAGGATGCTAAGAAATTCTAGAAGGATAACATGGCAACACAAAGAGAACCTAGGAGTTGTTAGCTAGCACTTACTTTATAAGGCTCTTTATCAGATATCAACTCTATTATTAGTGTGTGTGTGTGTGTGTGTGTGTGTGTGTGTGTGTGTGATGTTTTCATGTGAGCACATAGTGTGCAGGTGCATATGTATTAGTGTGTATGAACATGTGGAAGCCAGAAGTTAATGTGTGTCTTCTTCAATTTCTCTCTGCTTCCCTTCTTTCCTCCTTCTCCCTCCCCGTCTTTCTTTTTCTGAAGACAAGTTCTCTCACTAAATGTGAGACTCATAAATTTGGCTAGGCTGCCTGGCCAGCAAGCCCTGGAGATTCTCTGAACTTCTCTCTAACACTGGGTCCACAGGGTCATACGCCATACTTGGCTTTTACATGAGGGCTGAGGATCTGAACTTGGGTCCCTCTGTTTGTGCAGCAAGAACTTTACCAACTTAGCCATCTCCCCAACTCCCAGACATCAGCTCCCTCTTCTGGGAAAGTATTCATCGACAGTCTGAAGGCACAGGGACACAGGATTAATTTTTTCTATAGTGAAGGAATATTCCGTTCTGAATAGACAAAAATCAGGAATAAGATAAAAGGAAGACAAAAGAAACAAAGCACATTTTTTTCCTGTAGTATCCTGAGGCTCTTCTCAAATATTTTTTTGTATCTTCTAGCTAATGGTTAGAAAGTTCAAGTCACATTTTCATGTTCTCTGTTGAATAAAAAATAGATGTTTTCCAAATTTTCTTTAGGTACTCAGTTGAATACCACCAACTTGTACACATTTAGCAAATGTATTTATGCTTGAGCAAATAATTCCACTTGTCCTGTGAAATCTACCAGAGTCTGTTTAAGGGGTATTAAGGATTTATTAAGATGAAATGGGGAAATACACTCAAAAATACAACAGCTGTCATTGTTCTCTGTTCTGCCCAGGAGAGAATGGATACAGTGTCTGATCTCTGATTCCATAAGAGAGAGTGACCACTGGCCACCCTCCCAGATTTAAGCAGTCACTAACCAGCAAAGAGCCTACACACAAAAGGCTGATATTCCAAAGCTGTTGGTGGAAGAAATACCCACTACATCCACTTTTAGGTAGGTGTGGAGGCAAAGGTTTTACTATATGTCTGCAACTTTAAAATTGTGTTCACTGCTTTCAGTTTGTGCAAATTCACTGCCTCACATGGAAGAACTGATTAGGTCTCATCTGACTTTTAATACAGGTGGTTTTGGGAAGAAGAACTAGTCTGGAAGATGAGGGTTCATACAGTAGAGCTCAGAGGAAACAGTCCAACACTCAGTAATTTCTGGTTGAACTCAATACTCTCTGTAGGATGGTGGCTGGCTACCACAGGGGTCAGACAGGACAAGCCAATCAGTGAAGGGCTTTACTGGTGTTCTAGTTAAATAGACATTTTTGTTTTGAACAATTAACCGTGGCTAGATATGTACATACTTATGTGAGAGTACACTACATATATATATATATATATATATATATATATGACTGAAGAATTTAATAACCTTTAACAAAACACGTATGTGTGTTCATGCTCGCATGCGTGCACACATACACACACTCCTTCACAAATAATGTAATTATTCTATTGGTTCACTTTATTCTTTTTTTAATTAGGCAGTTTATAGATAGAGAATTCCAGGATGTCGGGCTATGAGGAAGGCATGATTCTGTATTGAAGGGTCCACAACTCTAAACTGAACCATGGCATCATCTAAACAAATCTGATTCCCAAACTTTGAATTTATCTTCCTACATGCTACCCAAGAAGTATCATAATGCTTCTTGAGAGTGCTTAGGGGTTTAGAAATAATGACTTTGAAAGAGGAATTAGAAAAGTAATTTTCTTCCCCAAGATTTAAAGTAATCTTCTCGTAATTACATAGTAATGCCAAGGACAGGCATTACATCATCTATAATGCCCATCATAGTCCATGGCTTTACATAATAGTAATTACCCATAATACCAAAAATGCATGTAAAAACTTGGTATATTATCTATTTACCAGCATCTGTTTTTTAATATTCTCCCATCCCCCGTGTGAATATTCCTCCAATTCTCTGTGTAAGAAGACAGAGGAGACATCAAATTTAGTGACTACCTTCTCCTACTTTCTAAGGTGCTGGTTTTCACTGACTACCCACAAAGGCCATGGTCTATGGTGTATGTATGAAGGGAATAATTCAAAGTTAAGTAGTCTTCATTATTCACAAAGAGATGCCATGAGCTGTTACCCAAGAAAGCAAGATGTAATGAAACACAGTAAAGCCACTAGCCACGTGGCAAGACATAGTTTAATTAAAACTGGTTGAATTAAGTTATAAGAGCTAGCTGATAATGAACCTAAGCCATAAGCCAAACAGCTTGAAATTAATATAAGCCTTTATATGATTATTTGGGGCTAAGCATCTGTGGGCAAGTCTGGATCTTGGGGCTCTGCCAGGCCAGAAATCTCAGGCTCCAGACAACTTGCAAAGTCATATCTATTTTTCCAATATGTCAGCCCTAAGAATCAAGCTCACGACATGATGCTTGGTGGCAAGCACATTTACCCAGTGAACCATCTTATATACCGTGGCAGTTTGAAGGTAATTGGCCCCCGTAATCTCACAGGAAGTAGCACCATCAGAAGATGTGGCTTGTTGGAGTGGGTATAGCCTTGTTGGAAGAAGTATGTCCCTGTGTGTATGGGGTAGACTTTGAGGTTTCCCATACTCAGCCTGCTTCCTAGTCTCTCACTTGACTTTCTGCTGCCCACAAGATGTAGAACTCCCAGCTACCATTCAAGCATGTTGGGCTGCATGCCACTATGCTCCCGACTATGATGATAGTAAACTGAACCTCTGAAACTCTAAGCAAGTCACTCCATTAAATGCTTTACTTTATACAAGTTTCTGTGTTCATGATGTCTCTTCACAGCAGTAGAAATAAGACATATACCTTATTTATTTGTTTGTTTATTTTAAGATACGCCTGAAATGTGGCCTCTATAGGCACTGTGTCTGGGCTGCCTCTTATACAATTTTTCTAAGAGTGTTTCCATTAGAGGGTGCTCACATCCTTTGAAGGTCACAGTGGAGTGAGTGTGGCTCTGCCCTAGGGGCACAGAGTGGTGGGAGTTCACTTCCATCTTGTGTAAACTCTCAGAGTCTTCAAATTTTGCTGCTTTCTTCTCTGATTTTCACCTCACTGGCCTCTCTTCTTTGGGACTTATTTCTCTGCAATCCAAATCCATTGCTCTCTGGGTCCAGGTTCTCTGGCTCAAATACTTTTCCTTCTGAAACTACTAAGTAGAAGTCACATTTGGATGGCTGACAATTGGTGACTTGCTTTTCCTTTTATGTTATTGGCTTGTATAGCAATTATATATTATCCAATGATGAATAGAAGAACTAAATCACATAAAAATGAGTTAGAGTGAAAGATGATATCTTCATTTTCTTCATACACTTGTTACTATGTTGGTAAAATATTTAATTGCCACTGAATATTCGCATTGAAGCCAATATTAATCATTTGTTGGTGCTCTTCCATATGTTCTTTACATGTTTTTGTTTTGCCAGTTGCTCTTTTGCTATGGAAAATGGTGCTTCCATAACTTTCATTCTCCTCCAACCATCTCTCCTTCCCGCCCCTTTCCCTCCCTTTTCCCTCCCTTCTTCCTTTCCTTCCACTCCCTTCCTCCCTCCTTCCTCCCTCTTCTCCTCCGTTTTTTTTTCTTTTTTTTTTATAATTTGTGATAGGGTCTTGCCCATAACACATCCTGGCCTTGAACTTAAAATCATCCTCTCTTAAGTTCTTGGGTGCTGAGATTACAATTGTGTGTCATCTTGATCTATTCTGTAGCTTCATTTTAAAACCGAGGAAACTGACACACACCTGAAATATCTTACCCTTCAGCCTGGGAGGTGAAAATGACAGGTGAAGATGCATCCTAGGGAGAGATGTCAGTGCCTACTCTTCAACCAAGATGTCTGAGCTGTCAGTCCAATGGCAGCTTACATTTTAGAGCAGTTTATAGTTTGCAAAAGTTAGTGTATTTGTGGTCTTGATGTGGGGTTTGGTTCCTTGCATGCCACAGGGCAGGTGTCACCTCTATTTAAATAACACAAAGCTAGAATTTAGGGAGGGTAAAATCCAGCCCACGGCCATGCAATGGCAAACAGCCAACATTCTGGCTTTAAGTCTAAACTTGCACTTTCTAGCACATTCCTTGACAAAGGCTTGCATATTCTTGGTGTTATGAGCAATGCTGTGAAGGGAGAATTTGGTCCAGCACACATGGAAAGGGGAGACAAGATGTTTAATTAGATCGAAATGCTCATCATGCATGTATAAGGATGCTGACAAAAATAATGCTTTCACTAAGAGACACAAAATTTTTTCTTCAGGACATGACATGGGTATCACAAAGGTGATCTCATAGCAGTTCCAGCAGCTTGTCTTGTGCCTGTATAAGACTAGGTCTATTAATAACCAATCACAGATAGAAGAGGGGCTCATGGGGCCCTATCCCTCCTTGTCGAACTTTGGGAAACTGATGGATTCTGGGTAGAGGGGAAACCTTTGGCCTTTGCTGTATACAAAATGGTGACCTACCAGGTTCCAATGGCTATGCCCATCTCTGTGGCCACACAGTCAGCTTAAAATAAAAGGGTCATAAAACAAAACAACAAAACCCAAAAGGGTATGGAAAAGGGACCTGTGGGGAGGAGACAGGGGTGGCAGGTTAGGGGAAATTAGTGAAAACAGGAGGTGACAGAATCAGGACATACATGTTTGAGCTTGTCAAAGAACAAGTTTAATCAATCTAAAGGTACAAATGATGGAAGAAATTAAGATAAATGGCTTTGAAGTGGGTAGAATAAATGAGTTTCAAATATTCTCTAGTATATTCCTCAGGTTGGTGAAATTAAATAACACCCTAAAGATCAAATTATGGAATCAGAATTTAATTATGGAAAAACAAAAATAAAATATTTTGATGATGAAAAATTATTTTTTAAAAGTATTTATTTTTAAATTTATGTGTATGGATGTATATCTGTGTGAATGTATGTTGGTGGTGGTGGAGTGTGTGTGTGTGTGTGTATGTGTGTGTGCGCACAGGCCTGCTGTTGGGTCCCTCAGAGCTGAAGTTACAGGCAGTGGTGAGGGGGTGAGAACTGAACTTGGTTCCCCTGGAAGAACAACAAGTGTTCTTAATTGCTAAGCCAATTCTCCAGTCCCATTTTCTTTCTTAAAAGAATAATTCAGAGTGAGTTTTCTCTTCTTCTTTTTCTTCTAACTTTTCTCAGAGAGAAAGAACAATCTCCTGAAAGTGTAGTGATTGTTTTTAAAGATTCATACAGCAGAAATTTGCATTCTCATTTCCAGAGTCTGTAATGTCAGCTCCAGCCCCCATTGTCACTTGAAAATATTGTAGTGAGCAGAGTCTCAAGTAGAGTGACATCAGTTACTATGACTCGAGAGCCACCAAGTTTCTCATGAAAATGAAGCAAGATAAATACTCAGGTAACACGAGGGTGGCAGAGGAGGAAACTGTCTTCCCCAATCTTAACATTTTAAGGAAATGTCTCTTTGTCAGGGCTCTGTATCCCAAGACGCTGCACAAAGTAGCAAAGGCTAGGTGTAAGATACTGAAAATGCTATGTAGAAACATTTCTAGAAAATAAAACAAAAGCTTGAGAGGCTGAAGTGCCAGGATTTCTGTGAGTCCCAGAACATGATATGCTGTGGAGATTTTATCTAATACAAGCAAACAAAACCCCAACCAAACAAGCCTTTTGCCACGTGATAAAATATATTTCCTCAGTGCAGAAATAGTAGGCTTCCATTTGGCACTGCCAAGCCTGGACTTCACTGAAGCTGTCACCTGCCCCCCCTCCATGTCCCACCTCACCCTTCTTCCTAGATCCCCTTCTTCCAAATACTCCCCCTCTGCCTTTGTCACATGCACAGGCCATGAGTAAGCAAACATGATATTTTGTCTCTTCTGTACCTCCACGATCTCTTGATCTGAATCTCTTTTTCTTTTGACCTTTTCCTCTCTCTCCACTCATGCTTCCTTTCTCCGAATCTACTAGTCTTTTAAATCAGTTTTAAATCTATCTACATTAACTCTTTTATTCTTCTGACCTTTAGGATAAATGATAATAATATATGCTTCTACAAAGTTAAATAAAGACAAAATTATATATATGTATATGTGTGCGCGATGTAATAGAAGAGAGATTATTTTGCATTCAAGAAATAAATCAAGGTTAGTGTGGTAATTTTAGAATTTAACATTTAAGTTAAAATACAAAAGGTGACTCAGAATTTTTAGTTCATTTCCATTTCATATGCTCATTAACGTGCAAGAGACTAGAGTATTTTAATTCCTTTAATTTTAAAGGCCAAATTCTGAGGGTAAAAAAAGCAACAAAGTATCTTTAAGTGAAAGATAAGAAAAAGCCAGGCATGTGGGCCTATTGGGCTAAGGCAGGGGGAGTATGAATTTGAGGTCATTATGACCTGAATAAGCAGATATGGAGAGAGACAGAGAATGAGACAGAGACAGGGAGGAGGAAGAAAAGGGGAAGAGAAGAGAGATGAAGAGGGAGGGAGAGAGAAATGGAGAGAGGGAGAGAAAGAGGGAAGGAGAGAGGGGGAGGGGGGAGGTGAGGGGGAGGGGGAAGGGAGAAGAGAAGAGGGGAGATGGAAAGAGAGGGAGAAAAGAAGGTAGAGAAGAAAAGAGAGATGTAGAAGGAGAGAGGGAAATGGGGAAAGGAGGAGGGAGCCAGAGACAGGGAGAGAGAGGGATGAGAAAGAGGGGGAGCATTCTAATACTAACCAGCAAAAATATAGTAACTCAGCAAATGACTGAATTCACAGTCCATGGTCATGACACGAACCTTTTCCTAACCCAGACTCCATGTTAAAGATTAAGAACTGGTCTAGAAAGATGGTCCAGCTAATAAAGTGTTTGGTGTGCAAGTGCAAGGACCCAGGTTCAGATACTGGGGCCCATGAACACTGAATCTCGTGATGCACATCTGTAGTCCCAATAGTTTACAGAGATGGGAAACAAGAGAAAGGAGAATCCTGGGAAGCTTGGTGCTCTGCTATTCTAAGAGACAGCAGTGATCAATAGGAGACCTCATCTCACACAAGACAGACGTGAGGACTCACATCCCACAGCTGAGACTGTCCTCGGACCTCCACATGTGTCACATGGCATGTATGCATTTGTAGTCGCACACACACAGACACATAGACAGATGACCACATTATAATCAAGCCACAAAACATACAGAACAAAGAAAAAATTTTAAGAGCTGCAAAAGAAAAGGGCCAACTCACATATAAAGGCAGACCCATCAGAATAACGCCTGACTATTCAATGGAAACGATGAAAGCTAGAAGGGCTTGGTCAGAAGTTATACAGATGCTAAAACAGCATGACTGCCAAACTAGAATACTATACCCTGCAAAACTATCAATCACCATAGATGGAGTAAACAAGGTATTTCAGGACAAAGCGAGACTGAAAGAATATCTATCTACCAATCCAGCACTACAGAGAGTATTAGAGGGAAAACTCCAACCTAAGGACCCCAGATACACCCACGAAATCACATACAACCAATAAGTCCACAGAAGAATACCCTAGAGAAAGAAAATACAAACAAGTTGCCACCAAAAATGGCAGGAAATGTCAATCAATGGTCACTAATTTCCCTTAATATCAATGGTCTCAACTCTCCTATAAAACATCACACACTAACAAGATGGATACAACAACAGAAGCCATCCTTCTGTTGCCTACAAGAAACACACCTCAACTGCAAAGACAGACACAGGCTTAGAATAAAGGGTTGGGAAAAGATTTTCCAGTCAAATGGTCCTAAGAAACAAG